>VOQZ01001722.1:0-115163 GCA_008079305.1 Phytophthora palmivora | reverse complement strand
GAACATCTTGATCCACAAGCACTTCTTCTCGGGTGGCAATCTCACGAATCCCCACAAGCAATTGTTGATCATGTGTTGATAGACCAACGGAGCATTCTTCAACCGAAAGGCATTCGGACCCACTGAAAATGTCCGAATGGAACACAAACGCAGAAATCAGCTTAGCCCGTTCGGTCATTCGGACTGCCCAAAAGCCACTTGCCATATCCAGACTCATAAAACCACATCGCGCCCTCAAAACCAGTCAACAGGTCGTCGATCAGCGAGGGGGAGTTAGAAAGCCGAATAAAGCTGTTCACCACTCGATAGTCAATACACATTCGAATATCAACCCCGTTCTTCTTCAGGACGATCACGATCGGAGAAGCCAAGGGGATTCCGAATGTTCAATCAACTTGGTTTCCAGGAGCTTCTTGAGTAGCTCGTACACCTTGATGGCAACTTGGGGTGCAACCGGTCTAGGACGCTGAGCCACGGGCTTCGCATCCCCGACATCCAAGTCGCAAACCACACCTCGAGCTGGAGCAGGAGCCGCGTTACCATCCCCTAAGAAGATACTGCGATGACGTTTCAAGATCTCTTTGAGTTGACGCTCCTGAACATCAGTAGTTATTCCAGGTTCACCAACATCAGCCTTTGAAATATCGCATCTTGGACTGAGATCTTGTAACTCGGGTAGCATCGCCAGCTGATCCTTCAACTGGACATCATATCACTTCTTCGTGGATATATACTGCGGGCTCCTGTTCGAGCTCTTCAGCGTTCACTCGCATGCACTGGATGTAATCTTCTTCTAGTCGCTCCAAAGGAGTACTCGAATGATCCATTGTAGGTAGCACTGGTTTCTCGCTCTTTTGCGACACACACTCGGGTTCACTTCCATCCGCACATTCCGAAATTACGGTCATTGGCCGCTTATGCAGTCGGACTACTCGAACCTCATCATTCTTGGCCTGAGGTCTCATCAACATCTTCGCAGGCCACTGATAGGAACGCTTCGGGACCGAAGGTGGAGCAGTGTCCCGAAGGGCCTGCTCATAACGCTCCTTCCGCATCCTAGCTTGCGTGGACAGAGTGCTCTCGTAAATGAGATGTTGCCATTCCTGATACCTTCGTACTCCAGGTCGCACAAACGCCCTGCTCTTGGAAAACAACCATACTCCACTATTCGAGCAACGGGTGTAGACGAATCTATCCAGAGATCCTTATCAGAAAATTCACCACTTTCACGGCTACTGCCCACGATTTAGCGCCATACAGAACTTGAGTTACCCACTGATCACCTCTGCTAGCCCACACCACATCTCGGAGTGGCTGACATTCACCATACCGGATCTTCACATTCACGTGTTCTCCCAGGGCGTAGATGAACGTCCTGCAACGGAGTGATCGGGATGTTCCGCTCACGGTGCTTCCGAATCATGTAACCATACATCAAAACGGACTCCTCATCGGGGAGCGCCACCGTTCCTTCACGGATACATAACCGTACTCCAGCACTGTACATGAAATCCATTCCCAAAAGCACATCAACGCCTTCTCCGATGTTGGTTACCCAAACATCCAGGATGTAGACGACACGTCTTCCCAAAGTGACCTTGATCTGCGTACTTGCAGTGATGTAAGTCGGGACGCCTCCTAGGCCGGACACCTTGATTCGCTTCTGCGAGTTTAACTTGAGCTTGAGTCTACGCGCAAGATCCAAACTGATCATACTCACAGTCGCTCCGGTATCCAACAGTATTTGCGTCCTGAAATCGTTCACCGCACCGTGAACCGTAGCAACCTGCTGCTTGTCCTCCTTCTCATCATGATGTGCCCACCATCCGTACCGTTCTCCGAAATTCAGCTTGAATTGAGCTGGTCCGGTTCGGCGGGGGTGGTGGGTCTCGAATACCAAGTACGAGTACACTCCAAAGGCACAGGTTCATGGTCAATCAGGGAGGTCATACATTGTAGATTATCTTGGTTCTGGTTCCGCAATTCGGGGCCAACATAAGCTAACACACACAATTCTGAGGGTCTTCTCAGCCCGACGCGTACCGAATCCCCATTCGGCGGGCTTAGTAGTTAACTGCGCTCCCTCAGAATCGCCCTTGCCATTCAGGATGTCCTCCCGAATGTGGCTTGGAAGGTCAGCTAGGCCTCCTTGCTGCAGCAATTTCTTGATCTCTTGGAAAGCTCTCCAGTCTTCGCATCTTCCATCGTGAATTTGGTCACATTTCAGGCATGCTTTCGTCTCACATCTTTGCGTTGGATGTCCATGCCTCTGACAACGGTCGCAAACCATAACAGCCCAGCAATTCTCCGGTCGATGTCCCCACTTCTTGCAATTCTCACAAAACTCCATGCGGTCTGGGTTGTTCGGCCGAAAACTTGGCTGCTGAGGCTGCCTTGGTGGTGGTGGTCTTGGTCCAGCTGCTGGGTCTCTGGGCTTCCACCCCACACTGTTCATCACACGATAGACCTCGTGAATGAGATCTTCCCGGGTAACAACCTGGCATCCGGGTTGCCATCTCGCAGGACGTCCTGAACGCACGTACTCAGCGCAGCTAAGTCTGCCCTTTCGTCGTCTTCGAACGTCACTTGAGTATCGGAGCCTTGGGCTTCGTCGTCCTGGGCTACGTAGGCCCGATTCGGACGATTCATCCTTGGCCCATTCCGAGCAACGTTGTCTGCTCTGAAATCACGAGGCTGCGCCCTCGACCAGAATGCACTCCACTCGGGTTCACTTCCTCTTGCTGCTTCAGAACATACTCCAGGTCAGAAACCTTCCTGAAGCGCTGACTCTGCAGGGTCGTCTTGAGCGTCACATCCGTGAGGTTCTTGATGAATCGCTTGATGTGTTGCTCACGTCGGCGCTCAGACTTCCGGAAACGCACGTCCGCACGTTCAGCTGCCAAGTTCAGCGATACAGGAATGCCAATGCGGTCTCGTCCTTGAACTGCTTCATTGTGTAGTACTTCTCGGACTCTGACACCCTTGACTTGCAGTATTCACGCTTGAACTCCTTGGACAGTCGACTCCATTCCGAGCGCACATGCTTCGAGAGCTGTCCGTACCAATTTCGGACTGCGGGCGACATCTTCGTCTTGAGCTCGTAGACCTTCATCTGATCCGTCCAGCCTCCTTGCACAGTCACGTTCAGGAATCGCTCCCACCAGCGGCGGCGCGCAGACAGCGACAGCTTCTCATCGAAGTCTTCTAGCGTATTAGTAAACGTCCTTAGCGTCACTATCGAGCCCCTTGGTCATCGCAGCAGTTGTCGTGTAGGCAGGCACCTCGTCCGACGAACTAGAGTCGCTTGAGCTGTAGCCTTCGTCGCTTGACTCTCCACAGAACTAGCCCTGAAGGATCTCCATCTTGACGTGAATGCTTCCTGTTCGAGTCCTTCTTGGCGGGCTTCTTAGCGTCCGTCTTATCTGGTGCAACGGGCTTAGTTCTCTCGCACCTGAGACTTCGGTTCGGATACACTCGACGACTTGCCCCGGGCGTCTGCTCAGACTTGACTGTTTCGTCTTCCTTTGCATACTTTGTTCCAGTCAGACGGGAGAGTCAACCGGAGCTGTTCTGCTGGAGGTCGCTGTCGCACTTGATGTCCCGTCTTTCACGTGCGTGTCCCTTGATTGCGTTACCCGGGAGTGGGTACATAGTCGCACGCGTGGGTTCAGACTTGACTTGAGTTGCTGGATCAGATCCATAAGTTGCACGAGCGTCTTGAACTTGGGGGTGTGTTGCGGGAGTGTTGCGCGAGCGCATTCCTTGCACATTCTGCAGATCTCGGATGGTCTCCTGATCCCTGTTGCGCGCCTCTGAATCTTCTGCTGGAAAGCTTCCAATTGTGCGCTCAGGGTCTTCTGGACATCGGCAACCCAAGCAACCTTCTCCGCTTCGGCCTTCGCTTCACGTTGCTGCCAGCGCTCTTCAAACTCGACTCGCGCAGACTCCAGCGCAGTATATGCGCCTTCGGCGCGAGCTGCATCAACCGTTCGTGGTGATGCAGGTGTCCGGGCAGCTGGAGCAGGAGCGGGCGGCCTCGGTGGCAGGTCGCCTCGGCTTGGACGATCGGGAACACTCTGTGAACTCCGTCCTTCCGGTGGACTTCCGCGCACAGCTAGCGCCTGAATCGCATGGAAGGCTTGCTGGACGTGTTGCCCCAGGTGAGCCTGGTTAAACTCCATTCGGGACAGCAAGTCTTGCGTCGTGCGCATCGTGTTCAACGCGACCTGGGAAGCCCCAGACATGCGAGATCGACTCGTCCTTCCTGAGCGACTCGTCCGTTCCGACTTGATCGACCGGCTTGGTGACCTCCTCGACTTAGACGATCGCTTGGATGATCGAGTGGATCGCTTGGAACTCCGTCGCTTCCGTTCTTCTGCGCTCGAGTCTGAATCGCTAGGCGACTCACTGGGACTCGGCTTCCGAGAGCGTGTGTGGCTTCGGGATGTTCTCGACCGATGATCACTCCGAACGCTAGTGCGACCCGACTCCGACATAACGACATCGTCATGGCCCACTATCGCTGGTGATCTCGGGAGGACGGCCTCCGTTACTTGGACACTCACATTCCCGTCGACTTGTGCAGTGCTGCCTTGGGCAGCGAAAACCATTCCGGGTGGGGCAACGAAAGAGTACGGCATGTGAGCCGACGCTGCTCCTCCCATAGACCAGAGCGATGAGGAAGATGACATCTTCCCGGACGACTGCGACTCAACGGGTCCGCTGAGGTTGGACTCTTCGGATCCAGAAGCGGTCGGTCCGAACAACGTCGATCCGTATCCAGAACTCGGCATCGGCGATGTGCTTCGAGCTCCAGACACTTCACTCGGGATCGCAGTGCTTCGGCTGTCCTGAGCAGACGTCCCGTACGACATGAGAGAACTCATCGACGGAATCGAGGCTGGACGTGGCGGCAGGTGTTGGGGCCGCTTCAGCTCGGGCTCTCCAAGCGACGAACTCGCAGGACTGCGAGTCACTCGGACTCCCGCCTTCTTCAACCGCTCGACACACTCGCTTCCAAGTAGTCCAGCTTCATAACTCGACATCAATGAATCACCTTCTGCGTCTTCCGGCTTCATGTCTTCCACAGTGTCAGTCAAAGCTCGTACATCCAGAGGTGACAGCATTCGCGACGGTACACCCGAGGTGACTTCGCGCAATTCCAGAAGTTCCATCGTTAGCAGATACTGAAGGTCTTCAGCTACCGCTCGGACTAAACTCCGGTCTACTTGAGACGCATGAGCTCGAAACCACTCCGGGATCAGGTTGCGAAACCTGAATCCGACGTCGACGAACATCGTCTGGAGCACCGCAACACACTCCCTCGGGGACAAGTCCTTCAGGTACACTTCAACCGAAGTGAAGTCGACGACAGCATTCGGAGCCAGTCTCGCGAGACTCCATTCGGAAATTCACGCTTCTGACCGGCTAGCCATCGACATCCGGGTTGCGACGTACTCGGACGTCCTCACCACCGCCGCATACCAAGACTTGAAGTCTGGATTCGGGTGCGGCCACGTGTACTCGATCGTCGGAGACATCACGAATTCCAGAGTGACTTGTTCCCAACGACGAACTTGATCGGCCACGTACGTCTTCCCTGGTCCACGCTGAATAGTGCTTCGCGTTCCACTGGATCTTCATTCACAGTCAAGTCGATCTCCATTCGGGATCTACTTGGCGACTGGGCTTCGGGTGTACTTGTGAAGCTTGACTTCACCACTTGCAGGTCAGACGGTGGCGACGTCTCCGGTTTCAGGTGCGAGGTCTCTTGCGAGTCCTCAAGCACCACTTCTTCCTTGACCGTCGACAATGGGCCTTCCAACTTGATCGTGGTCGTCTCATCTGGAATCATCTTCTCTTCCGCGTCGTCATCCACGCTGATCACATCTTTATCCGGCCGGGGCTTCACCAAAGCCTCCTCAGCCAGGTACTCAACCACGGCGGCGCCTCCCACAGACGCCTGAACGGGTGCATCCGGGACGGACACACCCACAACCTCCACGCTCGAATCCGAGCTGGAGTCTCCGCCAGAGCCAACCGGCGCGCTCTCCTTCCGGCCATCTCCGGTGACTTCATCCAGGGAAACATGGTGCGCCCCCTGAATAGTGTCTTCCGAATCCGGCTGCTCTTGAACGTCCATCGGCTCCGCTGCCTTCTTCTCCTCGCGAGCTGCTCGACGCTTCGCAGCGTTCCGAACGCGAGCTTCCTTCTCAACAACGTCAAGAGGCTTCTGCACTTTGGGTTGCATCCCACGAGTTCGACGCGACTGTCTTGGCGCTCCTCCGCGCCCTCGACCGCGTCCACCTTCTTCGCGTGTGCTCTCAACTTCACTCATAACCCCAAGATTAGTAAGGTTAGTAGCTCTCAGCACCCTCTAGATCTAACTTAATACAAAATATCGGTGAAATCCACGGCAACCAAATCCGGGCACGCGCACCAGTTGTGGCGAAGTGGGTGAACACTTTACCGCCCAAAGTATAGCGCGCCCGAAAAGTGGGGGGCGGTCCTTAGAGAAGAACCGACTTTTCGGGTAGTACAGGTCCTGGATCAAGTACTAGACTCGATCCAGGTTGGCGTGTGACCTTGTGCAATCCCTATAGGTGACGATTGATTCGGCGGACCGGGTTTCACCGGGTATCTGTATTCCTAAGATAGACACACAGAAAATGTAAGAACTTCCAGGTGTACGTATCCTGGGGGTCCTGAATGTGGGTTGAGAGATCACGAGTAAAGACCTTCTTCCCAAAAGATAACCTAAAATAATACAGAGTTTGAATATACAATATGCAGCCTGTCAGTTAGTTAGCACGCCCGAATACAGGTAAATTTCGGGATGCCCTACGCGCACCACCCTCGAAATGCTCGAGGGAAACAATAGAATGTCTTTCCTAAACACACAGTAATCAACAGTCAAATCCTAGGGGTGATCACTACCAAACCTCCTAAGATCGCAGGGAAATGAATATGAAATGCAAGGGGCACTCGGAGTGTCCACTAGCAACTTAGCAAATAAAATAACTGGATCACTCCGAGTGTTCAAGTCCACTGGTCCCCAAGTTAATTCGACTTGAACGTGTTGAGAGTTTTCGCGTAGTTAGCGCGGCCTTGGTCGTCCTCACTCTGGGGCCCTCCTAATGTGAGCAGTCCTCCAGGTGGTCCTTCCTTGACGAGATGTGTTAAAAAGTACGGCGACCTCCCTAGGTTGCCTGTGCGACGAAGATACTTAGGCTTCCCAATATGAAGCGAACTCGAAGACACTTGTGCTTCTCAACGCAAATCAAACTCTGTTTAAAATTATCTTCTACCTCTTTGGCATTCTAAATTCTTCTTCAATCTTGGTAGTCTTGGTACTTCTTGGCGGTCTTCCTTTACTTCGTGAGGTCACACTTGGGTAGACTTGGTCTCATTATACTTGAAATGTCACGTCGAACTTGGATCTGCATACACTCATCAGCGATGTCTCGGCTCTTCTGAGATCGGCAGCACTGGTCTTGTTCTTGCACGGTGTAATCATCTGATTGCGATACTCTTGGGTCGTACTGTCTTGACTCTGCTTGAATGTCAGTAAACTGACTTCCGGACTGAACTTATCTTCAGCAACTTGAGCTTCGGTCTTGTTCTTCGACAGTCGCTTGGTCATTCAGGATGTATTGTCATTCGGGATGTACATTCGGGTTGTACGGCACAACTTCGGATGGAGTCTTCATATCCGGTAGGCGATCGAACTTTCAGGATGAGGGAGACTGTCTTGGGGTTTACATGTGTAGGGGTCGTAATTGTGGAAACCTTGGTGTTTCAGGGTGTTTTGGGTGATGTTCGGCTCCGTCAAGGTAGGCTGCTCCTCGGGATACGTTCTCCGAGGGCACTTGCTTCCTTCTCTTGGATACCTGCCGTCAAGGAGTCGGCGGTCGGACTGAGCGTCGTAATTGCATCCTGAATGTGGTACCCATTCAGGGCGTACGCTTCCAACCTGTGAGCCTCTCCGTAACCGAACATCTGCATCCCCAAAGCCCAAACCACCAATTCGCCCAGGAGTCCCACTCAATACCCATCTCGAAAACCATCATCTTAGTCCGAATCAGTGTGCGGGTTGTCCCGGCTGGGCAGCTGCGGGTGTGCCTAGAAAATTCAGAGGCACATCGTCACAGAAAGCCACAACAAAGCACATGGTATTTAATTCTTTTAAGGAGAACGTTCGTAGCGAGCGATTAGACGAGAGTCGTAGTGTATTAAATTCAATCGTTGATCGAGCTATTAACGAAAACTTATCGAAGGATTCGCGATCTGATGATATCGAACAAGAGTCTAAACGAGCTTTTATTCAGGTGATCAAGAACAATCGAAACAGTAAATGACCTCCTGCTACATGAATTCGGTGATAGACAAGGGCTATATGCGGTTGGTAAGTCATCGGACCTGCGAGGACAAGCTGGCCCTGTTGAAGGGTACTACATCGATCCTATCGATTTTTCACTACGAAGAGTAAGCGATAATCGAAAATCTAAAACAAAGGAGAAATCCGCGTTGTCTTGGGCAAATACACTCCAGTTCATCTTCCAGTCAGCGGAAAGCAAGGGGTTGAACTTGATACTACAGGAACATCACTAAGAGGTGCTGTCAAACGATCACTAGAGGATAGTGCCGTATCGGGTATTAACATTGATACGAAACGTCCAAACTTACATGAATTGAATAGATCGGTAGGTACTGATGTAAACATGGTTGAAGCTGCTGGAGACTATAAACGACTCGTTCAAGATATTTACCAAGAAAATCCACGGCTACTTCGTCATTACCTCCCACCGGGTGTAACTAAGATTAATCGGAACTACCATCCCGAGCAGTTTTACATTGATCTAAATGCCGGAATCCGAAGAATTAAAGGTTCATCCCCTGATCTCACAGTAGACCAACTCGCGCAGCCATCTGCGCTGAAGAATATGAATTTCAGTTGGGCTTTGACTTTCCAAGGCCTTATCGATTATCTCATCCAAGCCGTGAAGTACTACGCAGATCATCCAGATGAGAACTTTCAGCCCCAGGTTGAGCAAATTCGAGATACACTGAGAAAGTTTAATATCGTGATCCCATCAAATATGCCGATCAACATGGAAGACGACGCGCCAACGCTTGGACGTGGTCTGAGAGGAGCTGGATACATAAAAAAGACCTAAGAGATAGGGATGGTAATCCGATTAAATATCATTCAAGAAGGGGGTACAATCTTAGCCAGCTCGAAGGGACAGGTTTGTATTCCTCCCTTGCCTACAAACGCATTGGAACCAAGTTCGTCCATTTACCAAAGCTTAATGAAGGATTACTGAAAGTGGTTTATCCGAACCGTTCAAACGTTGGGCCTCAACGTAATATCTCAGCTGATCTAACTAAGTTAATCAAGTCACTGCTATTCGATGGTAATATCGACCAACCATTGTACGATTCGATGTCAATGAATGATAAGAGAGTATTCCATGAGTTGTTACGCATCACGCATACTCAACACTCCCTCCGTGAGCCTATAAGGGATCCAAGAGAAGTTCTGAAGCAGGAGTATATCAAGCTAAAGGGGGAGGTTATGCTAGGGAATGACAATCCGAGCATTCTTCGAGAACTCAAGCAAGTACTCGTTGACGTGTAATCAGCAAAGCTAATTTCAGACGAGGAATTTAAAGAAGCTTTACTTGCAATTGCATAGAACAATGACACTCTTCATTAATCCGAAACTTGTAGACACACGCAACGCGTATCAGCGCGAGGCTAGAAGTAATCTAAAGGAGCTAAAGAGCATAATGGAGAAGCAAGTCGTGAAAGATGGTCCTAAAAGCGATTCTGTGTTTAAACCCGCACCAAAGCCTGGTGGTAGCGTTTGGACGTACAGAGAGAAAAAAGAACATTCGCTCTATAGGATGTTGACAAGCACTTTCTGCTCTATTTTTTTACCCTGGCATCAAGAGCTGTAACTACAGCATTCAGGTCTTGAATAGCTTTACATAGCACGCTGGTTAGCGATGATAGATCAATCCATTCGATCGGGTGGCAATCCAGTTTCGGGGTGAACCGGTGAATTTGGATCTCCGGATACCGCATCGAGGACTAGACTTGCTAGCTCTTGAGCAACAAATCCTACGTGTGATGTATTATCCTGCCTCAGAGTATATCTACGCGGCTTCATCTGCAGAACAATTGACAAGCCGTATGGGCAATCGATGATATTTTTTAAGTCGTCTATCACTACCATTCGTGTATGTGCCACCGTAAATCGGAGCGTATCCAACCCAGGCATAGTTAGCATCAACAGTTCCTATCCGGATCGTGCCTGAGTTAGCGTGATTTCCAATGGCTGGGTAATTAGATGCTGACCAGTTCCAACGATAATAGCCTTCCGTTGAATTTCCCTTGCAATGGAAGTAGCCATTAGCCCATATCTGACCCCAGCCTGTATAGTGGCTTCTACTGACCACGATTGAGCACTGAGGTCAACACCAAAGCGCTTCGAAGAATTAATATAACATACGGAAGTATTACCTGCCCCCAATTTTACGGGATCTGATGTGGTTGTCCCAATGAACAGTCCGTTTCCGGATGAAGCTCCAGTAGCGTTACTAATTAGCTGTATCTCTGCGGTTATAGGTGAAGCATTAGAATTCAAAAATCTCATGATTCTTTCCCAACTTCCGGAAAGGTTGGAAGCATCTCCGATAATGTCTACTTCAGCTTGAGGTGCTGCTGTTCCAAACCAACCCTCCCTGAAGCCATTAAAGCTAGTGTAGGGTTTACAAGACCATAAGAATTGAATGAAAGATAATTCGTGTCAACTGAAAAGCCAGCTCGCGTCCACTGAATTGTGTAGGCATTTTTACTTGATTCAACAGATCCTAAGCGAATAGCAGCTGTTGCACCATTTACAGCACCTCGCAATACATTTAAATCACATGAACCGATATTACCTCCAAGGCTGCATGCCCCTGATGCTGTAAGAGACAAACGTCTACTTATCGACACTGTTTGGCCAATTGTCTGCTTCAAACAGAAATGCATATCTGCGACATCATACGCAGCAGATGCTGATACTGGTCGTTCGACTACGATGCCTGCAGCAGGAGTCGTAGTAGCATATGCAGTACCTGTATCAACATGGAAAGCAATTGATGAGTACGCAGCACTGTTGTTGTTAGCATTTCTAAGGACGATATTATATTCTGAAATTGGATGAGTATACCCTCCATTTGTAAGACCTGCGCTAATATCAAATATCTTCGATCCAGCTGAAACAGCGACTCCTCCTATTGTAAGGCTAGTACAGTTAAGAGCTCCGTTTACATCAACCTTGTAGCTTGCATTCACGCTTGAACCAGCGATATTAATGTTGCCATTAGTGTCCATCAGTAAGCGATCAGCTAGCGCATACCGCCAGAAATAACAATTAGGAGTCGTGCTATTAGCAGAACCTCGTACACCTTGCTCCATTTGATAGTAGGAAACGAAATTCATCGAAGCTGCTGATGAAGTTGTATCATTCTGGACAACTAAACTCTTATTAAGACCCGAACCTACAACTGTCAGAGATCTGAGCCCCGTAAGACCGATACTAGAGTCCGTGACAAGTGCTTTAGAAGCTTCGGCGGTACCGTTAGTCGAAACGGATAGCTTAGACAAGTCTGCGGTTGCTCCACCAACGTAGAGGCTACTACAGTTAAGAGCTCCGTTTACATCAACCTTGTAGCTTGCATTCACGCTTGAACCAGCGATATTAATGTTGCCATTAGTGTCCATCAGTAAGCGATCGGCTAGCGCATAACGCCAGAAATAACAATTAGGAGTCGTGCCATTAGCAGAACCTCGTACTCCCTGCTCCATTTGATAATACGAAACGATATTGATGCTTGCGGCTGATGTAGTCGTATCATTTTGAACGACAAGGCTCTTGTTGAGACCAGATCCAACAACGGTTAGGGAACGTATTCCTGTGATGCCATAACTTGCATCGGTAATCAAAACCTTAGATGCTTCAGCGGTACCATTAGTGGAAATAGACAACAGGGGTAATTTTGATAAGTCTGCAGATGCTCCTCCAATGTACAAACTACTGCAGTTAAGTGCTCCATTGACATCGAGCTTGTAGCTGGTGCTAATAGACGATCCTCCAATGTTAACGTTGCCATTGATGTCCATTATTAAGCGATCACTGAGAGCATACTTAATAAAGAATTGATTTGCACCAGATGTATTTGCTGAGCCGCGTACTCCCATTTCACACTGATAGTAGCTTACGAAATTCATCGAAGCCGCTGATGTAGTAGTATAATTTTGAATGATAAGTGACTTATTAAGTCCCGATCCAGTGACTGTTAGAGATCTCAGTCCTGTAAGAGCAACGCTAGAATCAGTAGTCAAAGCCTTAGAAGCTTCTGCTGCTCCATTAGTTGTTACAGCGAGTAGACCTAGTTTTGACAGATCCGCACCTGAACCTCTGATGTAAAGACTGCTACAATTCAATGCACCGCTATATTGAGGGTAACCGGTTTGATAACGGTTATTAACCGTGAACCGGTTAACCCGAACCCACGTTGATTACGCCATCGGTGATTACGCCACCGTCGATTACGCTACATGTAGGTACAAGATTGTAGGTACAAGATGGGGAAGCGACGTGGCGCTCTCTGATTGGCTGTAGTAACTCAGTATCCAGAAAAGAATCAAGCAGTGTGTATCCAGTAGGTCTAGAGATAGCAAGTAGTCTTGCGAGCTAAAGGCCGCAATCAATCACTTTCGAATCTTCCTTCTTCCCCTCAAGTGGTCTACTGTCCTCGCTCCGGTCAAGCTCCGAGTGGTGACTCTCCCTTCCCTTCTCTTCGTCCAAAATCCATACCCTTCTTCAGGTTATGAGCCGAAGCACCATGTCCTCTGCCCAAGACGTCTCCACCAAGGTCTCCATCGACAAGTTCAACGGCGACAATTACGCGACGTGGAACCGCTACATGCGTGGCGTGTTCCTGACCAAGTCGGTGTGGCATGTCGTGAACCGTGAGACGACCCCGACCTTCGCGGACACTCGGGCCAAGGACGACTACGTCAAGTCGAGCAACATCGCGTTCGGACTGATGCTGCTCCACATGGACGCGGATTACCATCATGTGGTGGACAACTGCGAGGAAGCGTGGGTGGCGTGGTCGCGCCTGAGGACGCTGTACGGAGGATCGCAGAAGGCTGGTCGCATCTACCTGAAGCGACAGCTCTTCAGCATGGAGATGGCGGAAGGCGGCAATGTACTTCATCATTGCAATGAAGTTCTCAACATCAGCGCCAAGCTCAGCAGTATCGGCGCCAAGATGGAGGACGAGGACGTGGCGATCTGTTTGCTGCGCAGTCTCCCCAAGAGCTACGAGAACGTCGTGCTAAACTTGGAGATGAGCAACGCAGAGCTGCGATCGCAAGACGTTGTGAAGGTGCTCACGAACGAGCACATCAAGAGGCAAGGCGAGAAGACGGCAACGGTGAAGATGGAGAACGCGGCCAAGGCGTTCAACACCGACCGCGAATCTCGTCAATGCACGTACTGTGGGAAATTGGGGCACGTGATTGACAAGTGCTGGACCAAGCAGAAGGATGAGAATCGGGGCCCAAGACGCGGCGGCAACAACAATGGCCGTGGACGCGGGGCCAACAACATCCAATGGAGAAACGGCAGTGACGGCTATGACTACGACTACGACTACGATCGAGTGGCATTTGCAGTTTCTCTGGAGTGTGGAATTTCGACGGGCAAGAATGTGTCCGGGATGTGGGCGGTCGACAGCAGCGCAACGCACCACATCTGCAACGACAAGGCCAAGTTCACCACGCTGAATGAGCAAGATGAAGGTGAACTTTCGGTGGCTGACGGCAACAAGGCCGCGATCAAGGGTGTGGGGACCATCGTGCAACGAGTGGTTCTACCCAACGGCAACGAGCACGACATCGAGATCAAGGACGCGCTGTACGTGCCGAGCATGAGCAAGAATTTTCTGTCAGTGCCACAGATCAACAAGAGTGGCAAGTTTCAAGTGGTGTTCGACGGCAACAAGATGCACGTTGCGCGTAAGGGCTCGAAGCAAGTGGTGGCAACGGCGGACCTCGTGGACGGACTCTACTGGCTTCACACGCCTCAGCGATCGGCGAATGAGGTGACAGGAGGAAAGACTGTCGACTTACACGCGCGAATGGGTCACGCTCCGGTTGAGGTACTTCGCAAGATGGTCAACAACAACATGATCAAGGACGCGAAGGTACCCTCGAAGTCGAGTGGATCAAGTATGTGTCGCGGTTGCCAACAAGGAAAGATGGTCCAAAAACCATTCCTGAGCAACCCGAACAAAACCAAGTACAAGCCATTCGAGTTCCTCCACTTCGACATTTGTGGACCCATGGAAGAAGAGTCGCTGGGTGGCAGCCGTTACTCGCTCAAGGCTTTCTACGAAGATCACGGCATCGAAGTCCAGCCTACAGTTCGGTATGTGCACCAGACCAACGCGACTGCTGAGCGCGCCAACCGAACAATCGTGACTATTGACCGCAGCATGCTCCACTACGCTGGCTTGGACAAGTGTTTCTGGGCTGAGGCGGCGATGACGGCCATCTACATCAAGAATCGTCTGCCGTCTCCGAAGTCGCCGGACAAAACTCCGTTCGAGATTGTGTACAAGTCCAAGCCGAGTGTGAAGCACATGCGGATCTTCGGCTGCCGGACGTTCATTTTGACGCCAAGAGAGAAGCGACTTAAGTGGGACCCCAAGGCTCGTGAAGGTATTTTCCTGGGTTATGAAGAAGTGTCGAAGGCGTATCGAGTTTATGACATCGAGGCGGGGAAGGTGGTAATCAGTCGCGATGTCAACTTCGATGAATCGACCTTCGGACTTGCACAGCCAATTTCCGACGAAGATGTCGATGATACTGCGCTGGACTTCGCCTCCCTCGACATCGATGATAATGGCCCTCTGCAAACGGACTACAAGCAGGCGGGGAAGCGCAAGAATCGTTCAAGTGACGAAGATGACGTTGGAAGAAGAAGGCCTCGCACCGTCCGCCACCGAGTTGGACTAGAGGAAGCAAGTGCGCCGAACCGAGTGAACCCTGACGAAGAAGAAAAATCTGGCGACCAAGATGACGAGTCGACACTTCCTGTGTTTTGGCGTGCAAGTGCTAACGCAGTCGAAGCAACTGTGGATTTATCGGAGCCATCGACATTCCAAGAAGCGGTAAATGGTCCGGACCAAGTACACTGGCGTAAGGTAATTCGTGCCGAGATCAAGTCGATGCGACTTCGTGGTGTGTTTCGTGCTGCCAAGTTGCCCAACGGACAACGCGCCATTGGCACCAAGTGGGTGTTCAAGATCAAGCGCAAAGCGGACGGATCCATCGAGAAGTACAAGGCACGCCTCGTGGCCAAGGGTTTCAAGCAGAAGTATGGCATCGACTACACCGAGACGTTCTCACCCGTGGTCAAGTACGTGACGCTGCGCATGGTGATCGCTCTAGCCAAGTACTTTGGTTGGCCCCTCGATCAACTGGACGTGGTGACTGCATTCCTGTTCAAGGTTGTCAATGGCCACTGTGTGCTCGTGCTGGTCTACGTGGACGACGTGTTGGTGACCGGAAGTTTAGCCGAGCTGATAGCACGCACCAAGAGCGACCATAAGACACGATTCGAGATGATCGACAGCGGCAAATGTGCGTTCGTGTTGGGGATTGAGTTGGTGGATGGTCCGGACGGCAGCGCGACGATGTGCCAACGACGCTACGTGGACGACATCCTGAAACGCTTCGGTATGGATGAGTGCAAGGCTGTGGTGAGTCCGGTGGACATGAGTACTCGACTTGTTCCAAGCGACGCAGCGACCAAGGTGAATGCTCCATTTCGCGAAACAGTTGGTGCTCTCATGCACTTGATGACTGCCACTCGCCCAGACATTGCGTTTGCAGTTGGGTATGTGTCGCGCTTCATGGAGAACCCCCAAGAAGAACACTGGGTTGCGGTCAAGCGCATCTTTCGCTACCTGCAAGGCACCAAGTCGCATGGAATCTGTTTCAAGCCGGGTGACAAGGTCGACTTTCGTGGATATTCGGACGCGGACTGGGCTGGTGACCTCGCGGACCGCAAGTCGACTTCAGGCTACACGTTCATGCTCATGGGTGCACCAGTGAGCTGGGGAAGCAAGAAGCAGTCAAGTGTTTCGCTGTCTACGAGCGAGGCGGAATACATTGCGCTCAGTCTGGCGATCCAAGAAGGCAAATGGATTCATCGCCTGCTGTGCGAGATTTTGGTGACCGCTAACGAGACTGGACCCGAGCTCAAGATCCGCGAAGACAATCAGTCGTGCATCAAGATGACCAAGAACCCAGTGAACCACGGTCGCGCCAAGCACATCGACATCAAGTACCATCATATCCGCGACGAGGTCAAGCGTGGTGAAGTGAAGCTCGAGTATTGCGAGACTTCTGTGATGCTGGCGGATATCATGACGAAAGCGCTCCCGGGACCTCGCCACATGGATCTGACGGCTGCTCTCGGCATTCATGGGACTTCGCATTGAGAGGGCGTATTGAGGGTAGCCGGTTTGATAACGGTTATTGACCGTGAACCGGTTAACCCGAACCGGTCCAATGCAACCCCACGTTGATTACGCCATCAGTGATTACGCCACCGCCGATTACGCTACATGTAGGTACAAGATTGTGGGTACAAGATGGGGAAGCGACGTGGCGCTCTCTGATTGGCTGTAGTAACTCAGTATCCAGAAAAGAATCAAGTAGTGTGTATCCGGTAGGTCTAGAGATAGCAAGTAGTCTTGCGAGCTAAAGACCTCAATCAATCACTTTCGAATCTTCCTTCTTCCCCTCAAGTGGTCTACTGTCCTCGCTCCGGTCAAGCTCCGAGTGGTGACTCTCCCTTCCCTTCTCTTCGTCCAAGATCCATACCCTTCTTCACGCTAACACTGAGTTTGTATGTCGTATTTACACTCGTTCCCCCAATATTAATGTTCCCATTGATATCCATCAGTAAGCGATCAGCTAGAGCGTACGCCAGAAATAACAATTAGGGGTAGTAGTATTAGTAGAGCCTCTAACACCTTGCTCCATTTGATAATACGAAACGATATTTAGACTGGCAGCAGATGTCATGGAATCGTTCTGAATGATAAGTGTTTTATTAACATCTGAGCCAGAAATTGTCAGAGATCTGAGCCCCGTAAGACCGAAACTAGCATCCGTGACAAGTGCTTTACTGGCTTCTGCTGTACCTAGAACTGTCGATAAGCGGCTTAAATCGTATGATACACCATTCTGTTTGTATGTGACCGAATCGATGCTCCCGAGGATGCTGATCTCCTTTGAAGAGTTCAGTATAAGGGCTTTGGATGCTGTTGCTTGACCTGGTGTAGCTGATAGTAGTGCTAGACTGCTTAAATCAACTGACGTCCCGTTAAGCTTAAGCGAAGTGCAACTTATAGAGTTGATTCCTGTGATGTCTTTATTCCCATCAACAACCAGGGCGGACATTGGGGAAGCTTGCCCCATAGTAACAGAGCTTAGGTAGCTAATTCTATAATCACTTCGATTCAAATATAAAGCATCAGCCATTTCAAGCGTTAGGATATCTGAACCTGTTGCATAGTAATTAGGATTGAATATTGTTGCCTCTTGGCTCGGAGGTCTGTAGGTAAATCCCATTGTTTCGCTCAAACTATATATTAAAGGATATACTTTCACGAGAGATGGCTAAACGCATCGACAACTGGGGCGCTGCGCTACCCAAACAGTATCGAACAGACTCACTAGGGGATATTAAACAACTGGGGATCAGGAAGCTATTCAGAGGAATCATCCTCGCTCCCAGTAATGCCGGGAAAACAAATTTAGTTTTTCACCTAGTTAAAAACAGTCCTAATGTCTTCAGTCATTTACACATAATCGCGCGTAACCCTGATCAAGAGCTCTATAATTATATGAGGGATAAGCTACAAGGGTTTATCACGATCTATGACCCATCCTCACCCCCCAGTGTAGATGATATTCACAAGGATCCTCGCGGAGGAATCCAACTTGTTATTATTGATGACTACAGCTCTGATAAAAAGCTCCAGCATGATGTATTTAGTCACTACTTTATTCGTGGGAGACACAAGCGTATTTCAACTTTATTTTCTTAACACATAGCTGGTTCGCGACTGATAATTAAATTCGGAGTATCTGTGGATTCTCAAGGCTAATCCCAGTCGGGATTTGAAAATGGTAATTAGCGACTTCAGCCTACCAGGAGTTACGCTAGAGAAGCTAATCAGAGCGTATAATGACGCTACCAGAGAGCGGGGACAGGCTCTGATGATCGACAACGTGCAATCCATTTTACGTTATAATTTCAATGATAAACCGATTTCTTTTGGCGATTAGATATATAGCAACAACTGTCATGTCGAATATCATCACGCTAAGTTCGCGACATATCGTACCTAACGGGTACAACAATGTGCTTCGATCTGGGTTCCCAGCTCCGTTAACTTCAAAAATTCAGAGATTGCTATTCATAGCATCAACATGTTCAATTCTCAGTTCAACATCGACTCAACTGCCTACAGCAACAATACATTCAAAGTTCTAATGCCCACAGGCAGTACGTACGCGATTATCCAGATTACCCTCAAAGATGGATACTATTCATATGCTAACATAAATTCTGCAGTGCAAGCTGCGCTGGTTAGTGGTGGTGCATATCTGATCAATGCTGACGGAGATAATGTTTTCTACTTCAATTTATCAGAGAATCCGACCTATTATAGCTGTCAAGTCGATCTGAGCCCTGTTCTGACTTCTCTCCCTACAGGATGGAGTCGACCTCCGACAGGCATCTACTCCGCTTCTGGTACGGGTCTACCTGCTGGATTCACTTATGTACCTAGAATCAACATTGATAACGCGGAATTTGGAAAGATCATAGGATTTCGGAGTGGCATTCTCCCAACCAATAATCTCTATACGCTTCAGTCGATCTTGTCTCCGATTCCTCCTCAAATCAATCCCGTATCTTCATATCAGCTACGGTGCTCACTCGTGAATAACCCATATTGTATTCCTGATGATATACTAACAACGTTTAACACAGCTGGAACAACTACAGGTCAGTTAGTAAGCTATCAGCCTAATGAGTTTTGCTGGGTAGATGTTCCAAATGGTTCGTATGCATCGATTACAATCACGATTGTCGATCAGGAGGAACGATTCGCTAAGCTCAATGATACGAACCTACTCATATCTCTGATTGTTAGGATAAAAAAAAATTAATCGTTATATATATATTAGATTAATAAGCTTGCTTAAAGCCTTTGGCTCAGGCATGCGCCTCTTGCCAAGCTTGCTTAGAGCCCTTGACATGTGCCTCTTGTCGTCAGGATAATTATGACAGTCTAAAGCTTCCAGCACGCTTCTGACTAACTCCTGTCTTACGCATCGCTCGAAGTCTAGCCATCTTGGCCTTCATTTCAGGCGAACCCTTAGCAGGGTGGCTACGGCGGCTGGGCTTTGCCTCATCAACAACACCAATTCCTGTGAATTTCTTAAGAGCCTGACGGTCTACACCAACAAGAGCTGGGTCGCGACCAGTTGAAGCTATGTACGCTGATCCCATATTTGCAAGACCGTCAGCAGCGGCAGACAGAGCAGGCTTGATAACTGGTTTCCATGCTGACTTCAAACCAGACCAAATTTTCCCCCAAATGGATGCTCCATGCATACCGGAACCACTCTTCTTGATCATTGGATGTTCGACTTCATGACGAGTGGTACATAGGCGGCAACCTTTACCAGCCTTTTTCGCTCGCATCACCTTGGCATAGCTCTCGGGATGTAGATGAAGTGTTGCACCAGAACCTGCTAGATCAGCTTTGGTTAGTGATATATTCCCACTGTTCGCTGCCTTTAGTAGGCGCCTCGCTGGAATAGAGCTCGAAACAGACAACTCCTTGTACATGATCGTACATCATAACGAACTAAAAGATCAGAAAATTAAATAACATCCGTATCCAAATCTGTGAATCTGTCAAACAAATATATCTGGCTGTGTGTTTTGGCGTATAAATAAAGTATGCAGTAAATGTCACAATATTCATCGGAACTGCCTTGGATTTGCCTATCAAAGTAAGGTATATTACCTATTGCTCTCGGAGGAGGAGTACCCATGGAATCAAACCATTCACCATCGGACTGACATGTCCAATGCCCAACCCCAGGGCTCGTTCGAAGCAATACTAGATAGTTACAGTTCGATGGTAGCGGTTGTTTGATCTCTTCAAGCTCATATATACCATCCAATGTAACACCAACTCGTTTGGAGAGCTCTACTAGGTCATAATCTGAAGTAACGCCCTTCACAAACTCCATCCTAATTCATTTATTTATTTTTGCTCAGACTATGTATGAGAGAATATAATTTCCATTATGAGTGATACTACTCAATTAGCAGATGCGTACCTACTCCAATCGGCTCTGAAGTCCGACCCTGTTGTCGATGTCTCGAAGGGAAAATCGATCGCATACGTAGTGGATGGAAACCAGGGTTCATACAACTCGGGTCTTATCACGATCGACGCCACATCGCAACTAACTGGTTCTCGTGGGTTTGGTTCTCTAAAAGATGCTTACATCACTCTCCCATACGTAGTAACAGCTAAATCTACTGGATCTGCTGAGCTTAACAAGACCAATCTGTCTCGGTTCGCCTGCTCTCTCAAATGCAATGTTGCCAATATCGTTGATTCATTAACTGTTGAGCTCAACGGAAAGAAGGTTGTGACGGAAACTGAATACAAGGGCTTCTGGAATAATCTACGAGCTATGACTGAGCTTTCTCAAGATGAGGTTGCCAAGCATGGTGCTGATATGCATCTATATCCCGATTCGTGGCAAGGTATCAACTTCACCGCCTCGGCAAGCTCGACTGGCGACGGTTACTCTAACAATCAGATCAGCGTAGCATCGCCTCTCGATACAACATTATCTCAGGCTCAGGAACCATAGACTTACAACCCTGGCTTCTTCAAGCGATTAACAAATACCCCTGCCGCTGTTGATTCTACCGAGGCTAGTGGTGCTTTCTCGTGGGCATCGTTTGGCAGCACAGCTACTAAGCAGGTACTCCAGCAGAACGGTCGTGGCTGCTTCAAGGAATGTGATGCCACATCCTATGGAAACGACAAGGCTGTGGGTAAGTGGTTTCATATGCTAAAGATCAAGCTAGTTGACCTACATCCTATCTTTAAGGAACTCGATCTCGCAGCCAATCCTCAGATCAAGTTACGACTTCGCATCAACGCTGGAACTGTTGCACTATCGGAAACTGCTTCGACCATGAAGCTTGACTCGACTACCATGACATCTGGCCAGACTGTCCCTATCATGGTAGCTCCAGCAACCGCTGCTGCCAAGACGGCAGCTAACGATACGATTACTCCAGCGGCTCCTATGAATGATATTTTGACGGCCGCTGGATCTCAGCTATCGTTCAGTTTTGGTCCTCTTGGAAACGCCTTCACCTCGACTAGTCAGATAGGTGAATACTTCCCATACACAACCTCGCGTCTCTACATCCCGTTTTATACGATCAAGAATTCAACCCAGATCATTCAAAAACCCGTCAAGACTATTCGTTATCAGGATTGCTTTGCTCAGATGTTCACGAAAGTGGCTGGTATTTCCCCGGCTGTGCCTACTGGTCAACTAAATGCTCCGTTTGCGTTACAGGTATCCGGATACAAGAAGAATGTTAAGTGTGTTGCTCTCATTCCGTTCGCTGAGACTAGCGCAGGACATTTCGCTTCTGCCCACGGCACCCCTCAGTACCAGAGTCCTTTCGTTAGTGCTCCATGGACATGTATGCCTGGGGCATCCGTCCGAAACTTCCAAGTACAGCTAGGTAATGAGAATGTCTTTGCCATTAGTCAGGAGTATGGTTTTGAATCCTTCCGTGACGAATTTAGCAAGGTGGGCGCCATCAATGGAGATCTTAGTCACGAGGTAAGCAACGGTCTCATTGACTCGCTTCAGTGGTCTATGGCTCAGCGTATTCTTGTAGCTGATTGCTCACGCCTAAGCCAAAAGGATGTTCCACAAGCTATTCAGGTATCCGGTATCAACGGTTCGGCCACTGGGATGAATCTACTGGTATTGATTGTATATGAGCGTGAGCTTGAGATCGATCGCCTCACTGGTGAGGTCCAGAGAGCAGACTGATTGAATACTTAAATGAATTTGAAATACTTGATCTGGGTACATATATAGATATACGATGACTACATTGACGTTTGGGAAGCACAAGTCTAAGACTATTGAAGAGGTGTATGCCTCTGACCCAGGATACTGCCGCTGGTTATCGAATCAAAAAAGTCTCATTGAAGACGATAGTGATATTGGCAAGTTCCTGGTTCAAAAATACGGCAATGATGATGGATCATTCTTAATGACTTGGGGCAAATACCGCAACAAAACTATCAATCAGATCCAATCAATTGATCCAAACTACATTGAGTGGTTGAGCAAAAACGAGTTTGTTATTTCAAAACTTCCGAAGTTGAAAGCTGAAGTAGATGAGCTCCTCAAGTAAGCTCACATATATTTTTTTATTTCTTAAGATAGATAGATCTCAAAGTTGTGTTATCCTCAATCTAACGAGGATCCGTTAGAATGTGTATTAATAATATAAGCGCGTTAGAAACGTTCAAATGGTTAATTTGAGTAGAAGAGTAGCTGTGGAAATGTTATGTTAAAAGTGGTGAAAAAAATGGCTTTAAAGCATGTGGGCTGTGTGAATGGCTCTTTAAGTTGTGTTATGTTAAGTGAAATCAAAGTGGCCCGAACGCTCCGTTAAGGGTATATACTTTCCACCGATCTACATCCCTCATGTAGATCCTTCAACCGACTTCACCACGACAACAACCAGCTTGTTGTCGTAGATTGCAACCTCACGATTCCTCGTGAGATTGCATCACACCGAATCGATTATGATTCGCGCGATCTCGCAGAAACTCATGTAGCAGAGTGCCACAGTTGAGATCTGCTTCATCCACCCAAGTTGGATCCTCATATCCTCGCCAGCGTACGAGGAATTCACGGTAGATCCGTCCATATCTCGTCCTTCTCCCTGATCTCATATCTGTGACCTTCTCCACCTCATATTCATCAGGATAGCGATCTTGGATCCAGCTGTCCCCTGGTAATAGGTCTTCATCAAAATCAAGAAGATCTTGACTTTCCACATTGAGTCGCATTAGTGGTCGATCTGGATACTCTTTCACGAGCTTCAACTTGGTTATGTGTACTATAGGGAAGACGTGACATCCGGATCCGGCGATCTCCAATTTCACCGCATGTTCGCCGACTTTCTCCACGATCCGGAATGGTCCATGCCACAAGTGTGCTAACTTCTTAGCATATCCCTCTTTCACTCGATCTAGATATAGCCACACTCGAGATCCAACCTCAATCTGATGCGGGCGGATCTCCTGGTTATGTAGATCCGCTCGATCTGAGATCGCCTCTCGCAGTCGTTGATTAACCTTTTCCCGAACTTGTTGATAGTAGCGCTGGATCTGATACCTCCATCGCCGTGGATCTCGATCATGTCTTCGCGTACTTCACACCGGGATCACTGCCTCCAAAGTGGATCTAGGATCCCACCCATGTATCATATAAAAAGGTGTTTCTCCTCGGATCCGATCATGTGCTGTGTTGATCGCGAAAGTAATCCTCTCGGCATATTCGTCCCAATCTCGTTGATCCAGATCTTGCACATACATCTTAATGGCTCGAGTTGTGGTTTGGACCATGCGTTCTGCAGATCCGTTAGCTTGGGGCCGATATGCCATCGTGGCACGTTGACGTTGACCCAAGATCTTATTGAACGCTCGGAAAAAATCGGACATAAATCCTGGTTCACGATCATGCCTAATCGCTTCGCTGGCCCCAAATCGTTGGAAGACACATTCCTCGTACGACTCGGCGACAGTCTGAGCAGTTCTTGACGAGCTGGCTTTCGCGATCACATATCCAGAAAATAGATCTTCAAAGATCAACAATTCTGTATTCCCTTTGTGCGATCTGGGTAAGGACGGGATGTGATCCATAGCTATGATCTGGAAAGGATACGTTGCCTGAAGGTTGCCTGGCGATTCTCCTTGGATCCGAGGTTTACTCTTACCAGTCTCACAATCCACACACTCACCCACGTATCTTTGGACGCTCTTATACAGACCTGTCCAATGGAAGTGATCTCGGATCCGCTGATAAGTTCGACCGATCCCTTGATGCCCACCTTCCAGGCTCACATGGTAATGATGTAGTACGTCCTGGTGTAGAGTCTCCGGGATCACTAGTCGCATCAGCTTGTCTCGATCTGCATCCGTCGGTCTCGTAGAAGGGCAATAGAACAGTTGATCGTGGTGATCCAAGTCATAGTCGGCGGCCAGATTGGCATAGGATTTGGCTTCTTGCTGAGTCAGATCTTGTAGATCCCCATTCAGATATTTCTTCAATCCAGAGATCCACGCCTCCTCGTCTTGGGCTTGTCGGATCCGATCGATCCTGAGATCCCGAACTATTTCCACCCGTAATGATCGCGGATCCGAAATCGTCCGTGTCGTAGATCGCGAGCCTGATCGCGTCACTACCGCCGTGATCTGGGCTGCCTGATCCGCCCTCTTGACTACCAATACCTCGTCCAATCTATTCAGCGTGATCAGATCCTGCTTATCCTTATCTGACTCAATCTTCACTCCACCTTGTCGTTGCAGCGCTGCACTAGCCAAACCGGCCGCGCTGCCGTTCCAATCCCTTTTCACATGCACCAGTTCGTGATCTGGCCAGTCTCTCAGACGATCTAGAGCCCTCTGCTTGAGTAGAGTCAGACCGGGTGCCTTACACTCGATCTCACCCCTGACCTGTCGGATCACCAGATTAGAGTCACCGCAGAACACCACTCGTTTGCGATCCACTGTACTTAACAGATCCAGACATAGTAACAGCCCATGATATTCAGCCTCATTGACAGTAAGGTCTTCCGCATAGGCCGATCTGGCCTGGATCACTGTCCATTCAGGCAACTTCCACAAGATCGCGCTATATGCGCCACCTCCACGCTTCACACGGGCTGATCCATCGAAACTGACTACATACAGCTCCTCATCTGCTCGGATTACCGGGATTGGAGTTTAGATCTTCCGTCGTGGCTCTTTCTTAGGCGAGATCTGGATCAACGCTTCATCCACCATGGATCTGGGCGTGATACTAGCCGCGATTACCCCTAGGATCTCTTCTTCTCCTTTAACACATTTCACAATCTCTAACGTCCACGGTGATAGCAGTGCCGCCCATTGGCCCAATCGCCCTTGTAATCCGGTCGATCTAAATAACCAGGCCAACGTGGAGTATCTAGTCAGCACCCGGATCCGACGTCCCACCAACATGTTATATCCGAGATCCAGGATCCTCAGCAGCGCCAACACTTCTTTCTCCACTGGACTGTAATTCAACTCGTTCGACTTCAACGTCCGGCTCACGAAGGTGATCGGATAGTAGATCTGGTCATATTCTTGCACTAGAGCTGCCGAGATCGCCCAATCACTGGCATATACGATCACCACAGCCTCCCGATCCATATCAAAATGACGTAGGGTCGGAGTGGATGCGATCTTCGATTTGAGTGTCTCGAAGGCCCGATGAGCACGGATCCATCGTGGATCAACCTTGTCTCCATCCAGCCTTCCTAGATCCGACAGTTCCATGGGCCTTAATGTCAGACCCGATCCTGGATATTCCTTCAGATCTCGCTGATCTAATTCTTTAGGCTCCATACTTCGCTTGATCTGAATCTGCACATCATCCTTAGACATCGCGGCGAAATCGACCTCTCTCAACTCATACAGCACAGCTGCGTAGATAGCGTAATCTCCAATAAACCGACTATAGTAATTTAAACTTCCCAGAAAAGACTGCATCGATCTCAGCGATCCAGGAAATGCTAGATCCGTTAATGCCCCTAGATCCTTGGGATTCGCCTCCAGTCCATCCTTCGAGACTCGATGACCCAGATACTCCACTTTATTCATACCCCAGAAACTCTTCACCAAACTGATCGACAGATTCCATCTATCGCACGCCTCCAGTAGGGCGTTCACTCGATCGCATAGCTGATCCCAACTATCTGCTGGTATAAGGATATCATCGATATACGATCTGCGTCCGATCACCGATGGCTTGTCCGGATCATCTGCCTCTCCCACTTCAAACACATCTGTAGATCTTGGATCCGATCCCGGAGGCGGGATCCGGGTGAATCCATACAAGGCGTTGTCAATCAGACGTTGGTAGATCTGAGGCGCATTCTTCAGGCCGAACGGCATACGATTCCATTCGAATAGCCCAAATGGGGTAATGAAAGCTGAGATCGCTCGAGCTCGATCTGTCATAGTCACCACCCAGAACCCACTGGCCATATCTAAGGAGCAATACCACAAGACTTTATCCAGATCTTCCAGAAGATCGTTGATTAGGGGCATAGGGTAGACCATCAGTTGAGTAAGACTATTGACCAGGCGGTAATCGATACACAGCCTAATGTCCACCCCATTCTTCTTCACGATCACCACGATCGGCGAGGCCCAGGGTGATCTGGAATAGCTGATCATCTTAGCTGATAATAATCCCTTAATCAGTTCCGATAACTTCTCGCGAAATCGAGGGGCGATCTTCCTCACTCTTTGGGCGATTGGTCTAGCATCTCCCACATCGATATCACAGACCACACCTCTCGCGGCTGGTGGCAAAGCGTTCCCCTTTCCAATGTGAAGATGTCGATATTTCCAGATCTTCTGACGTAATCGTTCGATCTCCGCAGTGGTCTGGATCCCCGGATCTCCCACTTGGATATCCTCCATCTTCACTTCATCCGTGGTAGAGTTGATTTCTGGGAGGATCGCCATCTCTTGATCTACGTTCTCCGCATACAGATCGTTACCTTCATGGTAATGTACCTCTGGATCTGGCTCCGGATCGGGAGAATTACTCTGATTCTCCAGCGACGCCTCCTGTATCGGGGCCGATAACCGTCCGGGTAGATCTCTTTCAGCTGATCCTCCGATCACTGGATCTAAATCGTCTATCTTCACCTGATCCATATTTTGGTTTGTCACCTCGATCTCTACCGGTTGGATCAGGGTCCGATCCGGCGGATCCATCCCCGCTGATGGTTGATCTTCGGTCGTCAATGCTGGTTTTACCTGTATCTGCGAGATCTCAGGTCGTTTCAGGATAGCACGATGTGCGGGATAGGAAGGTCGATCCACCATCGGCTCTGTTGATTCCATCAAGATCTCATCATGCTCAGATCCTCCTTCCACCGTGGCTTCTAGAGCTAGATTTTGCCATTCCATATACCGACGTGATCCCACTGAGACAAATCCTGGCATCCGGGGAATATGATCACCCGCTAGCCAGATCCCGATCCTTACATCTTCTTGCAATATGATTGCCTTATCACTTACGTTGGTGATCTGCAAGTACCGTCTCCTTCCGAGGCCTTTCACCACCGTAGGTACCCAACGATCCCCCCGGGTAACCCAGAACTTCTCGTGATCTGACATCCGGAGATGTAGTTGAAGCTCCGCTGATTGCCCGATCTCGATCTGGATATGTTCTCCTACGGTTACCAGCCGGGCCTTGTCGCTATAGAGCTGTCGACGCCCGCTAAGCTGGATCCGCACCTCATCAGGTAAGCTTATAGATCCATAGGCTAGATCCAGTCGGATCCCCGCCGGTACCATGAAATCCATACCCAGGATGGCATCTTGGCCTGCCAGATCTCCAACCCAAATATCGAAAAAGTAAACCAGCGATCCGGCCATAGTGATCTTGATCCGGGTTCTCCCTTCTGTCCTGTAAACACTTTCACCGATCCCAACGCAGTCTTGGATCTGGCTCGTATCGATATAGCACCCAACCTTACGAGCAAAGGCTGTATCCACTATGGACACTTCGGCGCCTGTATCTAAGTGCAAGATCCCTCTTTCATTGTTGATCTTACAGGCGATCTTGGCCTGTCGGAACCATTTTCCCGGGGCATAGTGTTTTCAATATCCCCGAGATTCTCCTGGCAAGAGATCCATAACTTCGGATCTTCGGATCTTCGGATCTTCGGATCTCCTTGACCTGACTTGGCTTCTGAATCACTGGTATATCCTCTTGATCTGTGGGCTGGAACCACAGATCTGGATCCTGTTGCTTCCAATAACCCCTTATCTCTCCTGGGTGGAGGTCTACCATCATGGTCACTTCAGATCTGGAATAATCATCCGCCTGGCGGATACTCGAAATTGCGACAGCACGGTTTCCATTCAGATCATATGTATTACCGCGTAGATCTGGGATCTTGCTACCCTGATCTACCGATTTCTTGTTCACAAATGCATAGATGCAATATCTAGAACGCTCGGCTCGTACCGGATTCCAACCCGGCGAGCGTCCTAGTTTAACATCTTTTCTGCAGATTCCGGAAGCATACCTGCGTGTTTGGCTGGGTTGAACCATTGGCGGATCTGGTTGTAGAACTCTTCCATAGGACATTTTCCCATATCATGTAATTCCCCGCACCCCCGGCACACAAAGAGGCAGTGATCTGCCGGATGTCCTCGCTTGCCGCATTTATGACAAGTGAGGCGTCTCCAGCATCCCAGATCTGAATGCTTCTTGGATCCACAGTGTGAGCAACGGTTCCGATCGGATCCGCCGCTCTGGATCCGGGATCTATGATCTGGTGGGGTTTGATCCGTCGACTTGTGGGTGATTGGTACTTGCTCGACCTTCTCCATACCGGATTCTGTCTCTGGAATAACCTCCTGCTCAGCTGCCAGGTAGATCCGCCGATGATTGTCTCCGTCCGAGTCAGATCCATCCGATCCGTCGGATTATCTCCGTCCGAGTCAGATTCATCCGATCCGTCGGATCCAGACTCAGATTCAGACTCTACCGTCCGGATCTGTACCGCGCGGACATGTTTCGTCGTAGCTGCAGGTGCTGGATTAGTCGCTTTCTGCCGGTACTTGCTCGATCCGAATGCGGCTTTCTTCTGCCTGCTCTTTGCACGTTCACGGGCTCGTAGTACTTCTTCCAGATCGTCCGCGTCGGATAGTCGTAGCAGAGTCAGCCTGTCAGCTAGATCTTGATCTTCCAGAGTCTCAATATAGTGATCCACATGTTCGCGTCGATCCTTCGCATTACCGTCCTTGATCTTCAACATTGCGCGTAATCCGGCAACATTAAGGCGATAAAGATAGTCGAGGGGAGATTCTTCTGGTCGGCGTCGAGCATGATAGTATTGTCTAGCCACTGATACCCCCAATCCAGTACTGGATCTGGAAAGCTCGAAGTAGATCCGACCATTTGTTACGAGTGGATCTGCTTAGTTGCCGATACCAATTCTTGGCGGATCCAGCCAATAGATCCGCAAAGGTCAAACATTTCTCTTCATCGGAGGCTTGATCTCGCATGAACGCCGATTTCACTTTGCCAATCCACGCTCTGGCCCGATCTTCGTCTTGATCTTTCCCCGGGAATTCTTTAAGGTCTGAAATCGCGGAAATCCGGACTCTCTGGATCATGGTTGATCCGGCTGATCCGGTCGTGGCTGTCGCTACCGTCGCTCGATATCGTCTGGATCGTACTCCCATCGAGATGTGCTGTGTTCAGATCTTATAGATTCCATATCTACATCTTGCGATCCTGGAGCCTGTACCTTCACCGCTCCTTGATCCATGATCGGCCCTCGCTGTTCCGCCAGGAATCTGCTCATGGCTGCTTCGAAATACTTCTGCAAGGTGCCTGATGAGGCATCTGACGTTGTGGCTGCTGTGATCTGGTCTTCGGAGGCCGGGATCGTCCTTGAGCGGCTGGATCTCGGCTGATTCCGACGTTGGATCTTGGATCGCGCCTCCAGCATTGAGGTACCAGACGGTCCCAGTGACATTCGCTTCGGCTCCGACGAGAGATCTGATTCGTCCTCGGCAGCCGATGCGTAATGTGATGAGGACGTTTGGCGGTCCGTAATACTTGCCGGAGGTGATGGCACTGAATCTGTGATCTGCGGGATCTCGCCGACGAGGATCTTAAGCTTGGAGAATAAATCTTTGGTGGCAGTCTGGATCACCTTCAGATCCAGATCAAAGACATCATCCGCATCGAAAGCTCCAGTGGTCATCCCTGCTTCCTTCAGCAGTCGCAACAAATCCTTGACTGCTTCTAATTTGTTGGCAGTCTTGATCGGAGCTGATACAGGTTCCCTTGGATCCCCGACCTGCTTCAGCCTCAGGATCCGCATCACGGGATCTCGATCCAAGAACTCACGAAGTTCCTTGTCATAGAACAAGTTCTCTAGATCTTCGTCGGACCAACCTTGTCCCGATCTAGATCTAGTTTTAGATCCGATTTGATCTTCATCATCCATCTCTGGAGCCTTCATCTTCTTCCGTGTTAGCTTCCTTTTGGGCTTCTTCTTATCGGATCTGGAGATTGGAGGATCCTTGGGTGGATATGGTGGAGGCTCGATCGGAGATCCGACCAATCTGTACGGTTCCGCTTTCGCCTTCCCTTGTTTTGTTGACGGATCTCGACTTGCGTCGAGATCCGCCGGGGTCCCTGCGGGGACCTGTGGAGGTAGAGGTTTATCTTCTAGATCTGGATCTGGATCCAGATCACCCTCTCTTCCGTCAGCAGAGTTCCTCCTAGCGCTCTGCTGATCCGCTGATCTTGATTCATTCACCGGCATCATCGTCGATCCGAGGTCCGATGACGCTTGTTTCCCTTGTTCAACCTTCACTTGAACATCTTCTTGAGACTCACGCTGAAATCCCGAGTCACCAACAGATCCGGGCACGCGCACCATTGTGGTGTAGCGGGATCAGCAAAATCTGAGAGATTGCTAGATCCAACTTCCCACCAATGCCCGGACACCGACTAACGAAGGGGGTCCTCCGATGATCCGTGATCTGCTGAACTTGCTCACCTTGTGTACCCGTCGGTTGGGCTGGATCTTCCTCTCTTGGTGACTGCTAAGTTGTTCGATCGGTGTTGGTTGAACGTCTTGGCGTGACGTTGGGGTCGTAGAGTGGCGTGGAAGTCTTCACACCACTCGCCAGTAGTAGATCCGGAGTCCAAGCGATTAGATCAAGCTTGGATCCGGCGGCCTAGATCTGGATCCGGCCTTGTAGTAATTCCTTTGTAGTGTTGATTTCCCTTTACGCGGGGACCTTTGATTGCTTGGCGCTTCCTATAGCGCGATCTTGATCGTTGAGAAACCGAAGATCTACCGGCTAAGCAATTAATACCGGGATCTTGGATCTGCACTTAGGGTAAGATACTAGGAGGTTGGATCTAGCCAATATATTATCTAGATATTATCAACCACCCTAGATCTATACACCTAAATCGCTATTAATACCGTAGGGCCAATGTAGTTCCCGTTTCCAGGCGCGTAGCGAAGCACTTGTGTCGTACGATGCAAATTCGGTTCTGATTTAATGTTAAGACCTATCCCATCCTGTATCCTATCCTTAACGACACATCAACTGATTACGCTATCCTGATCCTTGCCCTTTCTTGTCCTCACCATCATAGCAGTCGACATCTTTGCAGATCACCCTGGATCTGAACCATAAACATTAGATCACTAGTCGCAATGTTGTGATCTGGACTTCTCCTTTCTCCAATATCGTAATCATCCCTCGTAATATCCAGATCACACCTCTCCCGAGTCAGATCATGCCTTAATAAGCCAGATCATGCTGAACCAATTCCAGATCGGCTAGATCGGGTAGATCTCCTTGATCTGGGGGTTTCCATGGTTGATCCAGTGATAATACTTCGTAATAAGCATAATTGTAATATATCCCAGCTTACTCCATGCTGTTAATCCTCCAATCATCGTCTTGCTTTGCCAAAATATCCCTAGGTCCTAGATCAACCGGATCCGCCTATAGATCTAGGTCCACAGCTCTTGATCCACGTTCCCTGAATGGAACCTGATATGCGTACCGATCTGGTCTTCACGGATGTAGATTATAGCTTAGATCCAGGTAACTCGATCTAGATTACCAGTTTCCATAGCGCCAATAGGCGTACTGCCACACCCATCTCATAATCACGCCAGTCCCACATAATCCATATCCTTATGTGATCGTCCCAACCCTTCGGATCTGGGTATATGTATAGATCGTATGTCAACACATCCATCACGTCCCACCCAAGGTATCATTAATCCCCATCAATCTTATCCATCAACTGGATCCACAACCAGATCCACCCACATCAGCTCGTCACCTACTCCAATCACATCACGTCAGGTCCGATCACGTCCAAATCGGATCTTTCCTGGATATTCCAATGCCCAATCTTTCTAATCCACTTCACCACAAATGCGGTGACAGGAGGAAAGACTGTCGACTTACACGCGCGAATGGGTGACGCTCCGGTTGAGGTACTTCGCAAGATGGTCAACAACAACATGATCAAGGACGCGAAGATACGAGTGGATCAAGCATGTGTCGCGGTTGCCAACAAGGAAAGATGGTCCAAAAACCATTCCCGAGCAACCCGAACAAAACCAAGTACAAGCCATTCGAGTTCCTCCACTTCGACATTTGTGGACCCATGGAGGAAGCGTCGCTGGGTGGCAGCCGCTACTTACTGCTCATCACGGATGAAGCAAGTAGCTGCATGTCGGGATTCTGTCTGCGTGCCAAGTCGGAGAGCGAAGGCTTTCTGCGCAAGTTCATCACCAAGGTGGAGAGGCAATTCGATGCCAAGGTGAAATTCGTGCGGCATGACGGAGCCAAGGAGTTCGCGACCAACTCGCTCAAGGCTTTTTACGAAGATCACGGCATCGAAGTCCAGCCTACGGTTCGGTATGCGCACCAGACCCAACGCGACTGCTGAGCGCGCCAACCGAACAATCGTGACTATTGGCCGCAGCATGCTCCACTACGCTGGCTTGGACAAGTGTTTCTGGGCTGAGGCGGCGATGACGCCCATCTACATCAAGAATCGTCTGCCGTCTCCGAAGTCGCCGGACAAAACTCCGTTCGAGATTGTGTACAAGTCCAAGCCGAGTGTGAAGCACATGCGTGTATTCGGCTGCCGGACGTTCATTTTGACGCCAAGAGAGAAGCGACTCAAGTGGGATCCCAAGGCTCGTGAAGGTATTTTCCTGGGTTATGAAGAAGTGTCGAAGGCGTATCGAGTTTGTGACATCGAGGCGGGGAAGGTGGTAATCAGTCGCGATGTCAACTTCGATGAATCGACCTTTGGACTTGCACAGCCGATTTCCGACGAAGATGTCGATAAAACTGCGCTGGACTTCGCCTCCCTCGACATCGATGATAATGGCCCTCCGCAAACGGACTACAAGCAGGCGGGGAAGCGCAAGAATCGTTCAAGTGACGAAGATGACGTTGGAAGAAGGCCTCGCACCGTCCGCCACCGAGTTGGACTAGAGGAAGCAAGTGCGCCGAACCGAGTGAACCCTGACGAAGAAGAAAAATCTGACGACCAAGATGACGAGTCGATACCTCCTGTGTTTTGGCGTGCAAGTGCTAACGCAGTTGTGGTGTTGGGTTCTAACCGTGAGGTAGCCACCCAGTCGCTAAGGCAACCGCCACAGAACCTTTCGGTGAAAAGCGAGGGTTCACCCCATTGGAGGGTTATACATCCCGCGACGGAGTGACAGAGATGGAATAGTGACATCCGGGAGCCTCGGCTAGCCTAATATAACCTGGCCGAGGCTTCCTGGACTAGGCCGAGATAGGGCTCTGTACCCATCTCAGATCTCTTGTCTCACGTCTGTACAGTCTCAAATCCGTACTTAAGAGTGAGTTGTCGACCCCTCGGTCGTACTTATTCTGAAACCTCGGAGGCCCCTACAGAGATTTGTTTACACTTGATATTTGTATATAGGCATAGGACAAAACATAGGATGACATACAGAGGCTCTGAGCCTCACATTAAGCAGTTTATAAAACGCAGTCTTCCCCCCAGCTAACAAGAGTCAAGTCCGACTTAGGTAAGTGTAGCTAGCTTATTTAAGTGCCAGGACACGCTCAGTTGTGTGGGATGCCTGTTGGTAGACTCAAGGTACATTGAACCGAGAGTTTATCCTGGTCAGGCCAAGAGTTGATGTGGCCGAGAGATCCGAGGCGACAGTGAAGTGTCGTTACGTGTATACTTAGGGTCTACTAAGGTCCTAGTGTATATTTTTGCTCCCCGTCGAGGTTATACCTCGACACCCCTGTATAAGGCCTAACACGCCGGTACCCTTTCCTCTGAGGGACTGCAGGGTTACGCGCGAAAGCGCAATATAACACCCTAGTCTAAGCTCGTGGCTAGTGGTGTAGGTAAGGGTTACCTAAAACAACCTCGGTATACAGAAGCGCTTACAACCGACCCGGTGTAAGGGATCGTTCCTGGTCTTCAGGTTTGATCCAACAATCGCTGACCTTAACGGGGAAGCGTGTGTTGTTGGTGGGAACTCACCCGACAAGTGAGAATTCTATCGTGTCCTACACGACACCACTTAAAACCATCATCTCAAGAACATCGGTCAGAGCGTGACCCATGCGCGCATGAAGATCGACCGCGTTGTTCGACGGATTGGACACCGAATTCGCAGCGAAGCTTGGAACTCGTAGCCAGTAGAGATCGTCGATCAAGTCCGCTGAAGCAACGACTTTCTTCGACGTCTTGCGCGCGATGTGCATTTCTGAGCCATCAAACACCACCTTGAACTGTCCGCTCCGGTTGATCTGCGGTACCGAACGCAGGTTCGTGTTCATGCTTGGAACGTAAAGCGCGTCCTGGATCTGGATATCTCGCTCGCCACCGTTAGGCAACGCGACACGATCCACAACAGTTCCAACTCCCATGATCTTGGCTGAGTCACCGTTCCCAACCGTGAGCTCGCCTCCATCGCGCATGTTGATGTCGACAAATTTGCTCTTGTCGTTGCAGATGTGGAACGTCGCACCACTGTCGATCGCCCATTTGAAACTTGTTGGCCTTGGAGATACCACACTCCATCGAGACCGCAAACACGACCAAATCATAGTCGTCGTCGTCACGCCACTGGACATTGTTGGCTCCGCGTCCACGACCGTTGCCGCAACGTCGAGCACCTCGGTTTTCATCTTTCTGCTTGGTCCAGCACTTGTCGATAATGTGCCCCAATTTTCCACAGTAGCCACACCGGCGAGTTTCACGCTCGGCATTGAAGGCCCTTGCAGCATCTTCAATCTTCACCGTCGCCGTCTTCTCGCCTTGCCTCTTGATGTGCTCGTTCGTGAGCACCTTCACAACGTCTTGCGATCGCAGCTCTGCGTTCCTCAATTCCAAGTTTAGCACGACGTTCTCGTAGCTATTGGGGAGACTGCGCAGCAAACAGATCGCCACGTCCTCGTCCTCCATCTTGGCGCCGATGCTGCTGAGCTTGGCGCTGATGTTGAGAACTTCATTGCAATGACGAAGCACATTACCGCCTTCCGCCATCTCCATGCTGAAGAGCTGTCGCTTCAGGTAGATGCGACCAGCCTTCTGCGATCCTCCGTACAGCGTCCTCAGGCGCGACCACGCCACCCACGCTTCCTCGCAGTTGTCCACCACATGATGGTAGTCCGCATCCATGTGGAGCAGCATCAGTCCGAACGCGATGTTGCTCGACTTGACGTAGTCGTCCTTGGCCCGAGTGTCCGCGAAGGTCGGAGTCGTCTCACGGTTCACGACATGCCACACCGAGTTGGTCAGGAACACGCCACGCATGTAGCGGTTCCACGTCGCGTAATTGTCGCCGTTGAACTTGTCGATGGAGACCTTGGTGGAGACGTTTTGGGCAGAGGACATGGTGCTTGGGCTCATAACCTGATAAAGGGTATGGATCTTGGACGAAGAGAAGGGAAGGGTGAGTCACCACTCGGAGCTTGACCGGAGCGAGGACAGTAGACCACTTGAGGGGAAGAAGGAAGATTCGAAAGTGATTGAATTATTGGAGCTTACATCCTAGACTACTGTTATAGACACGCGGCCCTGCGTCCTATCACTTAGTGCGTCTAATCAACCATCACTCACCAGTGCTCGTCCAATCAACCTACTCGTCTAATCACGAGTGGCGTAATCAGCGTGACGTAATCATGGCGAGGTAGCATTGAACCGTTAGTAACCGGTACCCTGCAACACCCCCCCCCAATGCGAACACGCATGAACGCCAAGTGCGGCGGTCAAGCCCTTGTGGCGCGGTCCGGCGAGTCCCTTGGTCAAGATGTCAGCCAACATGGTCTCGCAGTACTCGACGATCACTTCTCCGCGCTTGGCTTCATCACGGATGTGATGGTACTTGATGTCGATATACTTGGCGCGGCCATGGTTCAATGGGTTCTTGGTCATCTTGATGCACGACTGGTTATCTTCATAGGTCTTCAACGCTGGTGCCTCATCACCTGCAGCAACCAGGATCTCGCACAGCAACTAGTGCACCCTCTTGCCTTCTTGAATTGCAAGACTTAGTGCGATGTACTCGGCTCGCTTGTTGACAGCGACACACTTGGTAGCACTTGCAGTCAATCCACGCCTACGCGGGTAGATTGGCTACCTGAATCCTCTGTGGCTCCTACAAGGTAAGCCAAGATGGATAGAGAGGAGTTCCCTCATTTGACAGACTCTCAGTGTGAGTCGGTCCGGAAGATGGTGGGCATCTTTGGAGGAGATGCCCTCCGAAGCTTGGCGACTGCTACGCCGGCCGAGCAGGTCGAACGCATTAAGGCGTTCAACACGTACGAGCGAGGGCTTATCGTTCATGTGGCGAAGTTGTTCTGCGAAATCGCAAGATCGCAGGGGCCCTCTTGCACATGGCGCCCGAACTGCCGACTAACGGAGGGGGTACTCCGATCTTCCGTGAAGTTACTTGATCTCACCTTGTGTATCCGTCGGTGGGACTAGATCGCTCCTCGGGTGATCTCGATAGACGTGCTTGTTGTCGATCTTGCTGTCTGACAGGACAGCGGGAGAGGTGGCAGCAGCGGGGATACTTCTACTCGCTGCGCCGTGTAGTTATCGAGCTTCGAGCTTAGGCGTCTTGGGTTGGTCTTGATCCCAGACAGTGTCGATCTTAGCTTGGGGGGTCTTGTGGTCGGTGTGTGACCTTAATCCAATGTTTCCAATACGTGCTTGCCGCTTCCTGTAGCGGGGTCTTGAGATTTGAGGGTTGACGAACGTCCAGCCAAGCAATCTGGGCGTAGGGGTTCTACTTAGTGCCGATCTTGATCTCGCGTGACGTCGGAAGGGCCAATCTTGTTTATCCCTACCCGGAATAGCGTAGATGAAGGAAGACTTGTGTAGTAGAAGGTAAAAACAACTCTAAATTAATGGTTAATTTCCTATGCTTCCCATCTGTGGCTATCCATACTGCACTGGCTTCCTAATACCCATAATAAAGCTAAGATCGAAATTTACCTGTCGAGGTCGATACCGCGTGGGTACAATCGTCTTAGACGGGGATGATGGCGCACGCATTCACTTGGTCATTTTAGTGAGTGTCACTATATCGAGGATCACTATCAGGAGGAATTGCTCTTGATCTCGATTGACGGGACGAGATCGAAGTCGGAAAACTTCTCTTCCTCTTCACCACACTTGAAAGTCGATGTCCTTGCCCGGCGAAAACCGAATCACGTGCGACTTGGTCCTTGTAGGTAGCGAAAAATGCGCTTGACAGCAATCCAATGTTCCACTTGCGGGTTCTCCATGAAGCGAGACACATAGCCAACTGCAAACGCAATGTCCGGGCGAGTCGATGTCACCAAGTGCATGAGTGCACCGACAGCCTCGCGAAATGGTGCGTCCAACTTGGTTGTGGTGTCGCTTGAGACTAGCTTCATGCTGATGTCGACCGGACTTGCGGCAGATTGCAGTCTTGCATGCCGAAACGCTCCAGAATGTCCTTGATGTACCGAGCTTGGCTCAACGTGATACTGCCATCTGCATTGTCGATCACCTCGATTCCCAGGATGAAGGAACACTTACCACTGTCGGTCATCTCGAACCTCGACTTGAGTTGGGGCTTAACTTCTGCGATTAGTTCTGCTGAGCTCCCGGTCACTAGTACGTCGTCCACGTAGATTAACAGCAGAACGCATTCACCGTCGACAATCTTGATGTAGAGGCATGGGTCGTAGCTTGAAACGCGAAAACCGATGGAGCGCACATACTCGTCGAAGGTCTGGTTCCAGGCTCGAGAAGCTTGCTTGAGACCGTAAATCGCCTTGAGCAGTTCTACGCAGTCAAAACCATCATCGAGTTCTACACCTTCAGGCACACTGCAGAACACCTTCTCCTTCATCAAGCCATACAGGAACGCAGTGACCACATCGAGCTGGTCGATCGGCCATCCGAAGTACTTGGCGATCGCAATGATCATTCGCAGCGTAACGTACTTGATCACGGGCGAAAACGTCTCGGTGTAGTCGATCCCATATTTCTGGACGAAGCCCTTCGCGACGGGTCGAGCCTTGTACTTCTCGATGGATCCGTCCGCGTTTCGCTTGAACTTGAAGACCCACTTCGTACCGACTGCACGATGGTTGTTGGGTAATTTCGCTGCACGGAAGACACCTCGCAGCCGCATCGACTTGAGTTCGGCGCGAATTGCCTTGCGCCAATGAGCTTGGTCTGGGCCGCTCACAGCTTCTTGAAATGTCTTCGGCTCCGCGCTGTCACTTTCTTCCACAGCATTTGCACTTGCGCGCCAGAACATCGGCGGAGTCAAGCTATCGTTGTCTTCTGATTTTCCTTCCTCAGACGGCGAAGATTCATCTTGGTCTTGGTTGTCGGAGTCGGTACCAGGCGCGCTTACTTCTTCTAATCCAGCACGGCGGTGAGGGTGTCGAACATTCGCATGGTCATCCAACTCGGAACGCGACTTTCGCTTCCCCGCCTGCTTGTAGACTCGCACATCATTGTCATCCGAAATTTGCAGGTCTTCCAAGTAGTCGCAAGCTTCATCGACCTCTAGATCCCTGAAAACTTGGAGTGTCGACTCATCGAATGTGACATCGCGAGAAATCATCACCTTCCCCGTCTCGATGTCATAAACTCGATACGCCTTGGAACGCTCCTCGTAGCCCAAGAAAATACCTTCACGAGCTTTGGAGTCCCACTTGAGTCACTTCTCTCTTGGCGTCAAAACGTAGGCTTTGCACCCGAAGATCCGCATGTGCTTGACGTTGGGCTTGGACTTGTACACGATCACGAATGGAGTTTTGTCGGGTGACTTCTATTGATGGTAATCGGTTTGATAACGGTTATTGACCGTGAACCGGTTAACCCGAACCGGTCCAATGCGACTCCACGTTAGTTACTCCATCAGTGATTACGCCACCGTCGATTACGCTACATGTAGGTACATGATTGTAGGTACAAGATGGGGAAGCGATGTGGCGCTCTCTGATTGGCTGCAGCAACTCAGTATCAAGAAAAGAATCAAGTAGTGTGTATCGGGTAGGTCTAGAGATAGCAAGTAGTCTTCGAGGCGTGGCCCGAAGGCTTCACCCTCTGACATGTTTCGCATGTCTTGACGTAGTGTGCCACCCACTTATACATGCGGGGCCACCAAAATGTCTGAGAGACCATTTGGTAGGTCTTCGCTCGGCCAAGATGGCCACTTATCGGCGCATCATGCGCCTCTAGAAGTATGTCATACTTCAGATCCTCGTCGTTTGGAACGACAACCCGCGGAGGATTTCCAGGGTCTACTCGGTAATGGAGTAACCCATCGGCCAGCTCATAACGATGGGGCTGCGCCCGCTGTCGAGGCGAAAGCCTGTCGACTTTGGCGTCCTTGCCATCGGACAAGAACTGCACCAATGGCGTGTAGTTCTCGTCCCCTTGATACGCAAAGCGTATCCGATCATATAGATCTGTCGTGACCCGACTGACATGAGCTAGCTCACAGTCAGGTCGACGCGACAATGCATCGGCAAGCACGTTGAGCTTGCCCGGCTTGTATTCAACGCGGAAGTTGTATCCCGCGAAGAATGACAGCCACCTCGCCATCCGCTGCGACAGATGCGGCGAGTTGGTGGCAGTCCGCAAGGACGCGTGATCAGTATAGATCACAAAGGGCCTCGTGCCCAAGAGATGAACTCTACATTTGACAAGAGCGTACTTCATTGCAAGTAGCTCCTTGTCATGAACGGGATAGTTCCGTTCGGCAGCCTTCAGCTGCCTGGACTGGAAGGAGATGACACGTTCGTGTCCTTCATCGTCCTTCTGCAACAGCGCACAGCCTATTGCATAGTCAGAAGCGTCACAGACGACGCTAAATGACTTGTTTTCGTCCGGCAAGGCCAGGACTGGCGCTTGCTGTAAGCTCGCCTTGATGCTGTCAAAAGCATCCTGGTGCTGTTGCTCCCAGACCCAGTCGGCATCTTTCTTTAAGAGATCCGACAAGGGTCGAGCTAGTTCAGCGTACCCTGCGCTGTACTTATGAAGATAGTTGGCTAAGCCCAACCACTTCCGGAGGTCCTTCTGCGACCTCGGGGTCGGCCAAGCCGCTATGGCCTTGACCTTCTCTGGATCGGCGCGTACGCCGACCCTGCTGACAAAGCAGCCGAGGACTTTTATCTCCTCAGCTGCAAAGACGCACTTGTCGATGTTAGCATAGAGCTTGTTAGCTCTCATGACCTCAAACACTCGACGGAGGTGCTTCAAATGCACCTCCATAGCCGTCTGGCCGCCTTCGGCACGGCTATGGACGAATATATCGTCGAAGTACGTCTGAGCGAACGTACGCAATGGTCTAAACAGTTGTGTGACCAAGCGATTGAACGTCGCTGGGGCATTCGATAGCCCCTGTGGCATCACTAGCCACTCCCAGAGCATCCCACTCGGGGTGCTCACTGCGGTGAGAGGAATGTCACTCTCCCGCACCAGGATCTGGTAGTATCCGTCTACCAGATCCAGGGCACTGTACAGCGTACAGCCCGACATGTTGTTTAGCAACACATCCTTGCGAGGGATCTGTGTCTGCGCCGGTACCGTCGCATTGTTCAGCTTATTATAAGCATGAACCAGACGCCACTTCCCGTTCGGTTTACGAACGCAGAAGGTTGGCGTCGAGTGCGGGGACTTCGACTCCCGCACCATGCCCGACTTCGCCTTTTCGGCGAAGAAGGCATCTATGACCTCGCACTGCTCGCGAGATAGAGGCCACTGCCTCGTGACACAATACTTTGTGCCAGGCACGAGATCAATCTCGTGCCGAACTCCCCGATCCGGCGGGAGTTGGGATGGTGGGTGCTTCGACACCACATCCGAGTACTCTTTCACAAGAGGATACACTGGATCCTCCGGGTTCTTGAGAATCTCAGAACCCAAGCGCATTGGGCGCTGCTTCGTGAACCCCCCCCCAGGACGTCCTCGTCCATTACGGAGGAAGAGTTCAAATCTTCAGGAGAGGTCTCCGGCTTCAGGAGCACCATCTCCGCAATCTCTCCGGCCTTCAGCTCGGCCAGGAAGTCCTTCATGGACAATTACTCAAGGTTCAGCAGTGCTGACACCTCTGGCAGTGCCTCCAGATGGACGGCACCTGCCCTCACTTGACGACCGGACACGCCGTCGAAGACATGGCATTGCTCTTCGACCGGCCGTGCCGGTGGAGTCTCAGACTCCGAATGTGGTACTTTGTTATCCACACGAGAGGTGCTCAACGACACCTCCACCCTCGTACTGGTCTTCTTGACCCCGCGTGGAACTCTGTTACCCACGCTAGAGACGCATACTGCGCTCTCGATCTTCTCGGTCTCTTCGACCTCGTGTGGAACTATGTTTCCCACACCGGAGTCGCCTTCAGCGCCCTCCCCAGCAGCCTCAGCTGCTTGCGGACCTATGTTACCCGCTTGCGGAACTACGTTACCCGCCTGTGGACCTATGTTACCCACTTGTGGACCTATGTTACCCACACAGGAGACGCCTTTAGCGCTCTCCTTAGCAGCTTCTGCTGCTTGCGGACCTATGTTACCCGCTTGCGGAACTACGTTACCCGCCTGTGGACCTATGTTACCCACTTGTGGACCTATGTTACCCACACAGGAGACGCCTTTAGCGCTCTCCTTAGCAGCTTCTGCTGCTTGCGGACCTATGTTACCCGCCTGGTCAGTGCCGTCCGGCACTGCCACAGTCGAAGCCCATACGGCGCGACGACTCTTAGCGTTGGGACTTGTCGTCGTGGCAATCCCACACGCTTGGCAATGAGCCTTGGTCTCACGACCGGTTGCGAGGCTCATCGCAACACCTTCATTGGAGGCAACGACTCCCAGTACTTCTTCGGGCGCGTAAGCGCCTTGGCGACCATCTCTGGCACCCTAGTCCCGGACAGAGGTGGGAACATTACTCACCAAAGCTCTGTCGGAGACTGCGGGCCGGCTAGCCCCAATGGCTTTGCCGCGCCAATCGATCCAGGGCTCGTGCTTTTCGAGCCACTGCATGCCCAGGATCAAGTCGTACTTGTCCATGTCTAGGACAAGGAACGACTCCGTGCTGTCAAAGTCTTCAAACTTTACAGCCAGGTCCATACGGACCCCAGGTGCGTTAACCACCGTACCATCGGCCAGTCTCACCGAGACCTGGCCCTGCCTTCGCTTTCACGCAAAGCGTCGGCATACTTGTCGCCATTCTGCGCGACCGTCTGGCGTCGAGCAAAGTTCGTCGACGCCCCTGAGTCAATCAGGACTCTAAAGGGATCTCCATATCCGCGTACACTCGCGTGTACCACGAGTAGTCCGTCGCTGCTCATCCATGTCTCGAGAGCACCCAGGCTCTCAGGAACTAAGCCTCCATGGCGTGCGCCGTCCGCACTCCTATCATGGGGACTTAGATCTTCCCCAGTAGGGCGCCCCGCCCCTACTGGTGACCCCAGTTACCCTGGCCCTTGGGTCGCGGCTTCTGCCACGGCCCCTCAAGCCCCTAGGTTCGGAAGAGAACTTCCTTTGCCCTCCCGCAGGGCAGGCACGTTGCATGTGCCTGAGCTTCCTATATCCGTAACAGCGGATGGAGCTCTGTACGGCCGTACCCAGTTCCATGGGTACCGGCCCTGTGCTAGCTCCAGCTGCTGGAGCTCCTTGCACTGCGCCTGACGACGCATTGTGGCCTTGCCACACCGACGTAGGAGTACGAGCCTGTCGGTGGCTGTACTCCTCTTGGAGGGCGATCTGGATCGCTTCCTCCATAGTGTTCGCATGCACGCGGAACAACTGTGTGCGGGATGGGCCCACCTTCAGGCCATCCATGAACACGGTCACTTTGATGTGTTCAGGTAGGGGGTTCCCTACCAGAGATGCAGCGAGTACTCGCATCTCTTGGATGTACTCATGCAGCTCACTTCCCTTGTTTACAGGCAAGGAAGCGCGAGCGCTGGCAATACTCATAGTTCACCGGAAGGAAGGCGGCTCTAAGCTGTTGACACAGCTGAGCCCAGGTTGTGAAGCAACCCGGCGTTGTCGCCTCGCGCGTGTACGCCCAGGTCTTTGCCCGACCTCATAGGTTGGACAGGGGGAAAGCGACCCAAAGTCGCTCGGTCGAGATTAGAGCCGCGTCCATTGCGAGCTCGACCTCTCGGACCCAGAAGTGGAGGTTCTCTCCCTCCTTCCTCTCATAAGGGTTACCCATAAGCCTCAACGGCTTAGGTTGGGCTGGTTTCATCTCAGCCACGGGGGCCTGCAGCCCCTCTACGTGAGTGTGGTGAAGCCGATAAGAAGTTTTCCGACTTCGATCTCGTCCCGTCAATCGAGATCAAGAGCAATTCCTCCTGATAGTGATCCTCGATATAGTGACATTCACTATAGTGACCAAGTGAATGCGTGCGCCATCATCCCCATCTAAGACGATTGTACCCACGCGGTATCGACCTCGACAGGTAAATTTCGATCTTAGCTTTATTATGGGTATTAGGAAGCCAGTGCAGTATGGATAGCCACAGATGGGAAGCATAGGACATTAACCATTAATTCAGAGTTGTTTTTACCTTCTACTACACAAGTCTTCTTTCTTCTTCGCTATTCCGGGTAGGGATATACAAGATTGGCCCTCCCGACGTCACGCAGGATCAAGATCGACACTAAGTAGAAACCCTACGCCCAGATTGCTTGGCTGGACGTTCGTCAACCCTCAAATTTCAAGACCCCGCTATAGGAAGCGACAAGCACGTATTGGAACTATTGGATAAAGGTCATACACCGACCACAAGACCCCCCCCGAGCTAAGATCGACACTGGTCAGAACAAGATCGACCAAGTACAGCCAAGATCGAAGCTCGATAACTACACGGCGCAGCGAGTAGAAGTATCCCCGCTGCTGCCACCTCTCCAGCTGTCCTGTCAGACAGCAAGATCGACAACAAGCACGTCTATCGAGATCACCCGAGGAGCGATCTAGTCCCACCGACGGATACACAAGGTGAGATCAAGTAACTTCACGGAAGATCGGAGTACCCCCTCCGTTAGTCGGCAGTTCGGGCGCAGTGTGCGAGAGGACCTCTGCGATCTTGCGTTTTCGCAGAACCACTTCGCCACAATGGTGCGCGTGCCCGGATCTTTGGGTGACTCGGGATGTCACCGTGAGTCCCATGAAGAAGCGCATGATGATCTTAGATCAGGGAAACCAGAGTCGTTGGAGATCGGATCACCAACGCACCGCTGAATCAAGATCGATCCGCGGATCGGCAGAGCTTTGGGAGGAGCTCTACCGACGGAACAGAGGAAGGTCCAACTACGGACCTAGAAGAGAAGCCTCTACCTCCTCCCCAGGTCCCTTCGGGGACCCCAGCAGATTCCGACTTGCGTCGCGATCTGCAGGACGAAAGTCCACCGGCGAAAGCCATCCAAACGCTCGTCTCCAAGTCGAGCACAAAAAAGAAGTCAGCAAGATCGAAGCCCCTACGGAAGAAGCTGAAAGCACCAGGATCGGACGCTGATGACCAAGACGATCTTAAAACAGCGTGGACCGACGAGTCACTCGAGATCGCATACCACAAGAAGGAACTTCACACCTTCTTGATCAAGAATCCTGTTATGCAGATCATCAAGCCGAAGATCATTAGTGATCTAAAAGGCCCAGTGCAGAAACCAACTGCAAGATCGAGCAAGCTAGAAGCTGCGAAGGCGCTATTACAACTGATCAAGGAAGGTGGGATCATCGCAGGATCGTTCGACGCTAATGAGCTATTCGATACGAGGCTCAGTACGATCAACACGGCTTTAATGTCGATCTTCGATCTACTGAAGCCCTTGGTAGGCGAGAAGAATGTAACCACCAAGGTCACGACCAGATCAACCGACGACATGCTAAGATCGTTGCCAGCACTCACATTGGAAGATCAGACAGGAACATCCTCACATTACGAGTCGGCGACTGAAGAAGTGGACACTGACAGCGCAGATGACCCACCTCGGATGACGCTAGGCCCTTCAGGAGCTGCCATGTTACGGCAGCGTGGAGATCATGAGACCAAGCGAGTGACGGATGTCGTCACGCCAAACATAACACAAGGATCGAATGCGAAGCTGGAATCGTATTTCCAGGCGGCGATGAGCAGATTCTTGAAGGAACAACAAGGCCCTAGCAATCCCATGATCTTAGCACCAGCAGAAGATCGAGATGTGGATATGGAGTCTGTGTGGTCGCCAGATCAACACCCAAACCTTCATGAATACGACCCAGATGATCTCGACCTTGATCCTCCCAGACGTGCGGCCATATCATCAGCATCAGCTACGACCACCGGAAGATCGACAAGTGTCCCGCGTATACGAGTTTCCGCCATGTCTGAACTAAAGGAGTTGCGGGGAAAGAAGAAGATGAAGATCGAGCCAGGGCCTGGCTTAACAAAGTAAAATCCGCCTTTGTGCGAAATCAAGCTCCAGACGAGGAAAAGTGCCTGGTGTTCGGCGATCTCCTCACAGGATCGGCGCGAAACTGGTACCGACAGCGTAGTCGCACAACACGCAGTACCTGGAAGGATTTGCTCCGCAGCTTCCAAGTTCAATATTGTGGACGAGGAGTGTCAGTCGCGAGGCAATATTACCACGCGCGCAAGAGATCGGACGAATCTCCGCTGGAGTGTTTGTATCGGCTCAATGTGGCAGGGCACAGGGCCCGCCTCCAGATCAAGGATGGACCTGCGGAAGTTCGACGAGAGCATGTGGAACACTTCATTGAAACTCTCGATGACCGCGATCTTACAGATCACCTGGCTTTATTACGAATCCCAGATGCTGACACCTTGGAAGAAGCACTTCGATCTCGGCAACGAGCGAAAGCACGACAGAGCAAGGCGGTATATGGATCAATAAAGCCCCGTCAGAAGAACAACAATGCAACAGCTCCGTCCGCTTCAACTCGAGCTGTCAGAGCTGTCAAGACGATCTCAGATAGCAGCGAGTCCGAAGAGGACTCCAGTGGATCGGATGGCGAAGCAGGATTACGTCGTGTCTACCTCGCAGCACCTGGACTCAATGAAGGGAAGCAAGATCAAGATCAAAGAAACCAAGATCGCAGTCGCTCGGAGACCGGAAACAATCGTGCACAACAAGATCGACATGATATAGGGTCGCCACCTAAGCGATGCTCGCATTGTGGGTCGCGCAAAAATAGCGATCTTGGGTGCTGGGGACGTCTAACGTGTGAAAAGTGCGGTCGCAAAGGACACCCCTCAGATCGCTGCCTATTCACATGCAAGGCATGCGGTGACATCCACGAAGCGGGAAAGTGTACCATGGAGGAGTTTTACAACTTGATCCGACAATGGTATAACCTACCAAGCACGCCGGCATGTTGCCAGAGACTGCGGAGAAGATGTTAAACTAGGACGCTCGCCGGTTTGGAAACCGGTACGAGACGAGCGTTCTAGCTATTGCATTTATGCATATGTCGAGAAACAATCGGAGGCAACAGTTAATCAATTGATCGATCCGATCGACAATACATGTGATCTTCTGGAGAAATCTACCGCTACAGTGTCAAGTCTACGCCAGATCGATGAATAAGCAAGATCGAGTGTGATGATGGCTCTTGAGATTTCCCCTGGGGAATCGCGGGGTTACTGGAAGTATCATGTTCTAGACAAGAAGTTCAAGCAATCTAAGGCTATGGGGAAGATCAACAACAAAAAGCAACTTTGCTATTTGACAGTGGTGCCGAGGTATCCATACTGGATGCCACCTTTGCTCGTAAGGTAGGGTGCCACATTGATGAGAGTCAAACGTTGGAATGCGAAGGTGTTGGACGATCTCTATATAAGATCGAGGGACGTACTCGTCTCAAGATCACGCTGGCAGGATTGCTAGTGTACTTCTTTGATGCATGGGTAGGGCCACCCACGGGAGGTCAAGATCTGATACTAGGGATGGACTTCATGGTGCCAGCGGGTATCCGCTTCGATCTCGCTGATGGGACAATATGTCTGCCTGACGAAGTCCGCCTTCAGATGGCTGGTAGGCGTCCTCTCTACGGTGACAAGGTCGAACATGTGTGCTGGAAGGATCACTACTGGATTGGTGTCGGACAGACGGCCGAAATCAGGCTACGCGGTCAGACGTCTAACCAGTATAAGCTATGGGTCACCAGGGGAGATCGATAGGTGCCAACAATACAGTCGGACCAGGAAAGACACGTTATCTACAGGTAACCAATGTGAGTGATCGTGCACTAACGCTCCACGAAGGATCGAGAGTCGCGATGTGGTTGAGTGGAGATCGTATTCCCCGAATTCCGGGATATGTATCCGTCGGATTGAGGAGGTACACCGAATGGCAAAATCTCGCATATCAGGCAACTACGGATAAGATCAGTGAAGCGGATACCAACGAGCAGATCACCGAGTCAGCGGTGGAACGTCCTGAGTACGTAACACCAACTGCGATCTTACCACGACCGGCAAAGTCATCCAGAATATCAAAATCACAGGAGATGGAAGCGCAAGTCTATCGTCAAGCAAGTGCATATTTGACCAAGGCAAGATCGACTCTGTCAATAGCAATAACCCTGACACCAAGATTGAGGCGAACATTGGCGATCCTACGATGGATGATGAAGTTTGTATCAAGGAAGGGGAGAGCTTATTCGCAGAAGATGGAGAAGATCAAATGGCTGTGCTACCAGAAGTAACCGCGACCACGGAAGAAGTCAAGATCGAAGATCTACAAATAGGTGATGCCAATATCAGGAGGAGATCGAGCGTCTTGTGCAGATTATCTGGAAACGGAAGCACCTTCTTATCGGAAAGGGCAATGCCTTACCACCAGCGGCGAAGGGAGTGGTATGTGACATAGATGTGGGGAATGCAAAGCCAGTCGCTCAACGTTGTCACAACGTGGCGATACAGTTCCGCGAAAAGTTGTATCAACTCATCAAGGGACTGCTATCTGCTCGAATGATCCGACACTCGACCTCTCCTGGGGCGTCACCCATAGTGGTGATCATCAAGAAGAATGGGATCGACATTCGGTTGTGCATCGACTACCGCCTGGTTAATAGTCTGACAAGGCTCATGGTATATCCCATGCCTCTGATCAATGATTTGCTAGATGATCTCGACAAGGTTCTCTGGTATTGCTCCTTGGATATGGCCAGCGGTTTCTGGGTAGTGCCCATGACGGACCGAACCCGATCGATCTCGGCATTTATTACTCCATTTGGACTGTTTGAGTGGAATCGAATGCCGTTCGGGCTTAAAAACGCTCCCCAGATTTACCAGAGACTCCTAGACAATACACTATATGGATTCTTGAAGGTGACCCAAGATCAAGATCGATCTGACCGAAAGGACGTATTCGAGACAGGAGAACCTGATCTAGAGAGAAATGAGTCAGTGTTGGGACGTCGATCTTACATCGATGACATACTGGTAACCGGAAGATCGTGGGATGCGTTATGCGAAAGGGTGGAAAAGCTGCTGGATGCCTGCGACGAGTGGAACCTGTCCATCAGTGTCGCCAAGAGCTTCTGGGGTCAGCAAAAGGTGGATTATCTAGGTCATCGTGTATCAGCTGAAGGTTTGGAGACACATCCAAAGGATTTGTCGGCTTTACAAGAATTACCGTTCCCCACCAACCTAAGATCGATGCAATCATTCTTGGGAAGTCTCAATTACTACAGTCGATTTATTGAAGACTTCGCGATCTACGCATCAGTTCTATACGAACTACGTGAAGCGGATTTCTACGAGATCGCTCGAAAGACGAAACCGACTGGGGACGATGAAGATGTCGTTGCAGAGGAGGGTAACAGATGGACTGAGGCTAGGACAGCATTCGCCATACTGAAGAACAAGATCATGACTGCTCCGATCTTACTACACTTCGATGTAGATCGGCAGCCGGTGGTGGTAGTATACGTCAGCAAGTGGGCAATCTCAGCTGCCCTGATGCAAGAACACGACGGAGTGTATAAGCCAGTGACTTTCACTAGTCGCACACTCAAGCCTAACGAGATCAACTACGGTATGGTCGACAAAGAAGTGTTGGCTCTGCTCAGGATACTAGATATCTGCTATACTCAACTCGTGACAAGATCGATCAAAGTATTGACGCGCCACTCTACATTGGCGTGGCTACTTCACTCATCCGGGTTGCAAGGACGGTTAGGACGATGGGCTGCACTTCTATCAAGTTGGACTCTCCAGATCGTGAAATGTACCAAAGGGGAGGACGAGATCTTGGGTGTGATCGCCGCAAGTATTACGCCCCGTAAGGAAGTGGACTCGATCTTGATCTCGATCGCTCCCAGGAAGCAACCGCGAGAAGTGATCTCGATGCCACCCCCAACAGTGGAACCAGGTGAACGACTGTTAGTCGTTAGCTTTGATGGTTCAGCGCGTGTGAAACAAAGTGGCGGAGCATACAGTGGAATAGTGTGGAGCCTACCAGAATGGACACTGATCTCAGCAGCATCGAAGCACAAGCTCGATCTTACGGTAAATGAGGCCGAGTATCACGGTCTGCTCCTGTGCCTCGATCTCCTGTCAGATATTGACAGGGGACGCCTGATTATCTGTGGAGATTCTAATCTTGTGATCCGACAAATAAGAGGCGAGATCGAGTGCAAAGCCCCGGGGTTAACGTTGTTACGGCAGCAGGCAATGAAGCGTCTCCGATCTTGGCCCAACCATGAGTTCCTAATCATGAAGCGAGACTGGAATCAAAGCGCAGATAGTCTGGCGAGTGCTGCATTACGTCGCGAAGATGGAGTTGTGGCGAGGCCGATGAAACCTTTATCGCCCAGGGGGTTTGTATAGCGCAGCCCAAGATGTTCCTCAGGGTATAAACCCAGAGAATCGACTTGAGAGTCAACAGCAAGGCGATTGATCCAAAGGTTCGCAGCCGCGAAGCTTTAAACCCAGAGAATCACTCCCCTTGGTTGGCGTGGGAACCTCGTGTAATCCCTGTCGGCTCGTTTGTCTTCGACGGAACGGCACTCCACCGATTGTAAGTGTAGCCTTGAAGAAGTGCCGGAGTGCACGTCTAATCCAGAACGTACTTCCACACCAAAGGCAAACCCAGAGTATCAGATCACCCAAAACCCAGAATATCACAGAGTCAGGGTTCGGGATTTCAGTCAACTCCGGGGCTTGGAACTCAGAAGACACCTTACCCAAATGCCCTCTTAGCTTGATAAACCCAACAAATACAGAGTATACAAACACTACAACTAGCCGTCACTTATTCTTTTGGACCCTCGGACGGTGGGTCACTCCTACACTAGGCTCACTCGAGTCCTAAATTCAGGGGCCTAGCTCCCCTGAGACTCACACAAACGCGCACCACCTCCAATACAGGAGGAAAATACAATCACTATCAATAACCTTCCCTTCACACAAGCAGTCAATACAAAATCCTGGAGGCGACTACCTAGCACCCCAGAATACCCTTCGAGAATATGAAATGGGCTACCACGAGCACAGCAAGTGACCCAACTAGAATATGGAATTGATGGATCACTCCAGGAAGCTCAAGGCCGTCACTGGTCCCCACCTAACTGGACTTAAGTTTGATGGAGTCCACACAGACGGTCGTCCTTCACCGTTGATGTGCCCTTAGCGTCCCGCGGTCGTAGTCTCGGGTCCTCCGGAATTGCCGTCGGCAGGCTTGGCCGAAGTCACTTGCGCAGTACAGGGAAAATTGAACTCTGTTTGTCTTTTATCAGCTACTTCTCTTTCTCTATCTCTTCTGCATTCTTCTTTGGGAAAATATCTTCTGTTCACTATGCTTGAGGTCAAATATCTTGTCTTGAGTATACCTTGGGTTCAGCGGTCCAAACTTGCGATCGGCTTGCGATTCCATTGTTGTCAGGCTTCGAAAGTGCCAAATGTGGGTCTTTAGCCTTGGTCTAATATGACACGGGATTCCCTCTCGATTCCTTGAAAGTGTCCACTCTGCACATCCATGCTGATCCTTCAAGGTCACACATCACTTGATTGCAAACTGACTTCGGACTGACTCGAAATCCAGAGAATCACGTGGCACTCAGGGTCATCCCTGAGATTTCTGTGAAACTCTGGGGGTCATTGGGATTTTATGATGATCTCTGGGTATTGGCTTGGGGGACACTTGATTTTGGTATTTAGAGTCTGGATTCGTGATCCAAACTCAGAGACTCGTCTTGAACTCTGGGTCACCCGTACTCAGGGGGGTGAACTCTGGGTAATCATGCAATACTCTGGACATTAAGTCTGCTGCGTCACAGACTCGCATATATCTCCACAAATCCAAGCACTTAGCGGGTTTAGCGGCCTCCTGCGCATGATCACGGTAGTAGTGGGTTGATTTCTCAGGGTAATATGATCCTTTGTCGTTACTTTGGTCCACAGCAAGATGAGGTGTACTCTGGGATACGTTCGCCAGAGACACTTTCCGCCAGACTTTAGGCACTCATCGTAAGGGAAAGTCCGCGGCTGGACTGAGTGTTCTTTGCACCCCTGGGTGTGCACTCCCAGGAATCACACTTCCAGCCAGTTGGGCCCATCTGCGGTCAAGTACTGGATTTATCCCATAACATCATTTTCATCCCACAATCGCCATCCATGTCACACGGGTACAGCCGCGCCGCATCCAAGTCATCCACCAATCACAATCCAATACACACTCCGAGTCACAGAGGTGACGGCACGTCATCGGCAATTTTCTGAAAACCGCCTCGTGTCAGAGTTGTGATTGTCAACGATGAGGAACGCCAAGATCTTATGACCCTCAATAGATTGGACGAGTTGCTGATAGCCAAGAATGATGGAGCCACTGTGACGGGGTCACACGAGCACCTTGCTTAGAGGAAGCGTGCTATTAAGAGTATACAAACTCTAAGTGAACGGCAGTTCACTAGTCCCTGGTCTTAGGGGACCTAATAGCCAGTTTAGAGAAGATTTTTAGACTGATTTATTTATAGTTAATTAGGTCCATTTGGCCTGTAATACAAATTACTAATTAACTATACTTTATCGTAATTATGCATATAAAAGGTAGGTTTAATGTTATTGGTTGGCCCTCAGCCACCGAACCTACGTGGCAGTGGTGTGACTCACACCACAGTGTGGCCCACACCACTCCATCAGAGTATTAAAACAAATACTCACAGAAGTATATCTACTTCTAAAGGCGGTACCCTTTCTGGGGTACCCCTTTCATGTAACCCCGTTACATCCTCCCCCACTTAGGTTGGAAACACCCCCAACCAATGAGGAGCTAGGAAGAGAGCTCCGCTCTCTTTCCTGTCCTTTGTCGATACCCATCGACAAGCCACCGTTGTGGCTTAAGGCTTTCATTCAGCCTTTTCGCGCGTCCAAGACACCAGGAGGCTTCCACGTCAGCCTCCCAAGATGCCTAAGAAGGCAAACACCCGCGGCGCTTCGGCGCCTTCTAAGTCTAAGACCGCGAGGTCGAAGACTGCTAAGGCCAAGTCAAAAGACAAGGCCGCTCCGCGCAAGGAAGTCCGCAAGGCGGCTTCCGAGGCAGGCAGCAAGCGTACGGCTGCTGCTGCCAGCCAAGAAGGGAGTTCGCGACGCAGTCGCTCGCGCTCCCTGTCACCCGACGATAGGCCGAACCCTCGGTTCGCCTATCGGGACCACAGTCCTGGGTCAGAATCCCCGGAATTTCATATTCCGATTATCACGGGATCAGAGTCCGACGGGGACTCTCCTGGATCCGCTAAGGATCCATCTTCTTCTCAGGATGTTCCTTCACAGGACACTCCTGCACAGGACGCTCCTTCGCAGGACGCTCCTGTTGATGATAGCGAATCATCGAAGGCAAAGGCAGCTTCGACAAGCTCGCCTGCCAAGAACCTTACCTTGACCGAAGGTAAGGCTCGAGCCCAAGCTGCGAAAGCAGCGTCTCCAAAACGGGCTGGTGAGGGCGCTGCTGCTGCTAAGAAGCGCGCAGCCCCTGGCTCTCCTACATCAGAGCCTTCAATCGCTAAGGGATTCAAATCCCTGTTCGACTCCTCAGACGAGGAGGAAGAGGAGGGGGCTGTCTCAGAGCCCCGAGAGATCTCCAATGATCTCGATGAGCAGCAGGAGCGCTATCAAGCTGCTCAACTGCAAGGCACTCCTGTGCCTCCCACGCCGGTGTATCCTCGCGGATACTACCCACCGGATGCGGGGTCTGGGTCTCCAATGGTCTTGGAGCACCTCAAGGCCCCTCGTGGTCTCAACCATGGGCGCACGTCACGTGGCGCCTATGAGCGTGCCCTGGTTCAAGTCGAACCACGCTTTGTCAATGATATTTAGGTCGCTAGGTGTGTGCTACTTGCACCACACCGAATTCCTCTCAAGGAATTCACAAGTCTCCGTAAGAAACTGGAAGACCGTGGTGGGCTCTTCCCCGTGTGGGGCTACCCTTGGGTACAGCCCGAGAACACCACAACCCAGACCCAGGCAGAAGACCTGTTCTGGAGATGGGTTTCTCTAAAGAACTTCACAGTTCAGGAGTTGAAAGAACTCCGGGAAGATCGCCTGCTGTCCTATGTCTTGGACCAGCGAGATCTTCGAATTGAGTTTGCCCACGTAGTCGCTAAGCGGCAACTCCACTCCGTCATGGAGGGACTCAGACAGCAGTCTAAGTCCAGCGCTCAAGATGAGCGCGGGTACGGTTCCGTCAACCCAGGGACCGTACACCGTAAGGCGGCTAAAAAGCCGCGGACTACTTACGCCCCGGCTGTTGATCCCAAATCTCAACAGCCTTCGGGCAGTCAACCCGGAGCCGGTCTTCCGGCTCCCACGTGTTCTGTGACGAGGGGTAACCCCGCCACTTCACAAGCAGCTGGCGCTTCCCAAGGCGCCGCCGCTCCTGGACGACCCGCTCTACATGATAGTGGAGCTCGCCGTTCCGGTCAAGGAGGGCAGGAGGAGCTCTCGCACGCGTTTGAATACGCAGCTCCTTCTCAGCCGTATCCTTCTGGACCCTCATCTTCGGGTCGGGACTCTGTGGGGTCCCTTTTAAGTGACGAGGTCCGTCAACTTCGAGATCGCGTTTATGCGATCGAGATAGCCCTTGGGCTTGGACCTGGTGGTCAGGCTGCCTCTCAGGCTGGCAAGCCGGGGACCCTTGAGGTCCTTCGCCAAGACTTGGACGCTCTTGGTCGTGAGACTCATGAGCTCCATGGGCGTGTTGACCGCCGAGCTCCGGCTGCTGCCGTGAAGGAGCTCCGTCGAGGCTTAGATGTTCTAAGCCATGAGGTGCATGGTCGGATGCCCTCTTACGAGCCGCAGGGGTACTCGTACCACTCGGCTTATGGGTATAGCTCTTACCCGAGCTCTTCTCATTCGGTACCGTCATACCCTTCGTATGACTCGCGTGGGTACCAGCCTGTATATCGTTCGCAGGCTTCGACACCGGCAACTTCGGTTGTCCAGAGAGCTCAGCCTCGTTTCGAGGAGGTGAGTTCTCACCTTGGTCTTCCTCCGTCCGAGAAGGAAGACCCAGCGGATCGTGATACCGCTTAAGACGCCCCACGTAGAACGGCGGGTGCGTCGCCATTGACTTGGGGAGGTCAATGGTATACGCCGCGCCATGTCTGGCCAGGACCGCAAAGGGTCCGATGAAGCGGTGCTTCAACTTGTTGCTCTCTACAGAGCTAACCACCTTTAGCGGTAGGTTTTTAGTGTCTAATAACACCAATTCACCCACTTTAAAAACATTTAAGTTTCCTCTTGCATTTCTGTCTGAGTACTCCTTTTGTTTATCTTGGGCTAACGCCATTGCGTCTCTAACCCGGCTGATCAACGTCAGCCTGTCGTCTATAAACGACGACAATTGTCTTTTTAAAGACTCGGGCTCTATTTCAGAGACCTGGGAGGAAAAGGCTTTCCGAGCCTCTCCCCCACTTACGATGGAGGCCACGGTGCCTCCCCGCAAGGTTAGCGGCACCTGGGGGTGTCGTAACCCATTCAAATAGAACGGGGTAAACCCCGTTGATGCGTGTACCGCATTGTTGATTGCCAACTCAACCATAGGAAGCTGGCCGACCAGGACCGAGGTGCTTCCGCACAGATACTGCGCAGAGTATCTTCGAGCACGCGGTTGACGCGCTCCGTCTGACCATCCGTCTGTGGATGGTCCGCAGTTGACATCGTCAACTTAGTTCCCAACAATTGGAACAGGGTGTCCCAAAATGCACCCGTGAAACGCGGGTCTCTATCCGAGACTATGGTCTCTGGTAGACCATGATAGCGGAACACGCTATCTAGGAACAGCTGTGCAGCTTGTTTCCCGGTGACCTTGTCACGTACCGGAGCAAGATGTACCATCTTGCTCAAACGGCAGACAAACACCAATATGCCGGTGTTGCCCCTGTCATCGGCCGGCAGGCCAAAGACGAAGTCGAGACTCATCGACTTCCAGCAATCTGCTGGTACAGGTAGGCTCTGCAGTGGAGCCGAGGCGTGGCCCGAAGGCTTCACCCTCTGACATGTTTCACATGTCTTGACATAGTGTGCCACCCACTTATACATGCGGGGCCACCAAAATGTCTGAGAGACCATTTGGTAGGTCTTCTCCCGGCCAAGATGGCCACTTATCGGCGCATCGTGCGCCTCTAGAAGTATGTCATACTTCAGATCCTCGTCGTTTGGAACGACAACCCGAGGAGGATCTCTAGGGTCTACTCTGTAATGGAGTAACCCATCGGCCAGCTCATAACGATGGAGCTGCGCCCGCTGTCGAGGCGAAAGCCTGTCGACTTTGGCGTCCTTGCCATCGGACAAGAACTGCACCAATGGTGTATAGTTCTCGCCCTCCTGATACGCCAAGCGTATCCGATCATATAGATCTGTCGTGACCCGACTGACATGAGCTAGCTCATAGTTGGGTCGACGCGACAATGCATCGGCAAGCACATTAAGATTGCCCGGCTTGTATTCGACGCGGAAGTTGTATTCCGCGAAGAATGACAGCCACCTCGCCATCCGCTGCGATAGGTGTGGCGAGTTGGTGGCAGTCCGCAATGACGCGTGATCAGTATAGATCATAAAGGGCCTCGTGCCCAACAAATGAACTCTAAACTTGACAAGAGCGTACTTCATTGCAAGTAGCTCCTTGTCATGAACGGGATAGTTCCGTTCGGCAGCTTTCAGCTGCCTGGACTGGAAGGAGATGATACGCTCGTGTCCTTCATCGTCCTTCTGCAACAGCGCACGGCCTATTGCATAGTCAGAAGCGTCATAGACGACGCTGAATGACTTGTTTTCGTCCGGCAAGGCCAGGACTTGCGCTTGCTGTAAGTTCGCCTTGATGCTACTAAAAGCATCCTGGTGCTGGTGCTCCCAGACCCAGTCAGCATCCTTCTTTAAGAGATCCGACAAGGGTCGAGCAAGTTCAGCGTACCCTGCGCTGTACTTATGAAGATAGTTGGCTAAGCCCAACCACTTACGGAGGTCCTTCTGCGACCTCGGGGTCGGCCAAGCCGCTATGGCCTTGACCTTCCCTGGGTCGGCGCGTACGCCGACCCTGCTGACAAAGCAGCCGAGGACTTTTATCTCCTCAGCTGCAAAGACGCACTTGTCGATGTTGGCATAGAGCTTGTTAGCTCTCATGACCTCAAACACTCGACGGAGGTGCTTCAAATGCACCTCCATAGCCGTCTGACCGCCTTCGGCACGGCTATGGACGAATATATCGTCGAAGTACGTCTGAGCGAACGTACGCAATGGTCTAAACAGTTGTGTGACCAAGCGATTGAACGTCGCTGGGGCATTTGATAGCCCCTGTGGCATCACTAGCCACTCCCAGAGCATCCCACTCGGGGTGCTCACTGCGGTGAGAGGAATGTCACTCTCCCGCATCAGGATCTGGTAGTATCCGTCTACCAGATCCAGGGCACTGTACAGCGTACAGCCCGAAATGTTGTTCAACAACACGTCCTTGCGAGGGATCTGCGTCTGCGCCGGTACCGTCGCATTGTTCAGCTTATTATAAGCATGAACCAGACGCCACTTCCCGTTCGGTTTACGAACGCAGAAGGTTGGCGTCGAGTGCGGGGACTTCGACTCCCGCACCATGCCCGACTTCGCCTTTTCGGCGAAGAAGGCATCTATGACCTCGCACTGCTCGCGAGGTAGAGGCCACTGCCTCGTGACACAATACTTTGTGCCAGGCACGAGGTCAATCTCGTGCCGAACTCCCCGATCCTGCGGGAGTTGGGATGGTGGGTGCTTCGACACCACATCCGAGTATTCCTTCACAAGAGGATCCTCCGGGTTCTTGAGGATCTCAGAACCCAAGCGCGTTGCGCGCTGCTTCGTGAACCCCTCCAGGACGTCCTCGTCCATTACGGAGGAAGAGTTCAAATCTTCAGGAGAGGTCTCCGGCTTCAGGAGCACCATCTCCACAATCTCTCCGGCCTTCAACTCGGCCAGGGAGTCCTTCATGGACAATTCCTCGAGGTTCAGCAGTGCTGACACCTCTGGCAGTGCCTCCAGATGGACGGCACCTGCCCTAACTTGACGACCGGACACGCCGTCGAAGACATGGCATTGCTCTTCGACCGGCCGTGCCGGTGGAGTCTCAGACTCCGAGTGTGGTACTTGGTTATCCACACGGGAGGTGCTCAACGACACCTCCGCACTCGTACTGGTCTTCTTGACCCCGCGTGGAACTCTGTTACCCACGCTAGAGACGCATACTGCGCTCTCGATCTTCTCGGTCTCTTCGACCTCGTGTGGAACTATGTTACCCACACCGGAGTCGCCTTCAGCGCCCTCCCCAGCAGCCTCAGCTGCTTGCGGACCTATGTTACCCGCTTGCGGAACTACGTTACCCGCCTGTGGACCTATGTTACCCACACAGGAGACGCCTTTAGCGCTCTCCTTAGCAGCCTCTGCTGCTTGCGGACCTATGTTACCCGCCTGGTCAGTGCCGTCCGGCACTGCCACAGTCGAAGCCCATACGGCGCGACGACTCTTAGCGTTGGGACTTGTCGTCGTGGCAATCCCACACGCTTGGCAATGAGCCTTGGTCTCACGACCGGTTGCGAGGCTCATCGCAACATCTTCGTTGGAGTCCGTGACTCCCAATACTTCTTCGGGCGCGTAAGCGCCTTGGCGACCATCTCTAGCGCCCCAGTCCCGAACAGAGGTGGGAACATTACTCACCAAAGCTCTGTCGGAGACTGCGGGCCGGCTAGCCCCAATGGCTTTGCCGCGCCAATCGATCCAGGGCTCGTGCTTTTCGAGCCACGGCATGCCCAGGATCAAGTCGTACTTGTCCATGTCTAGGACGAGGAACGACTCCGTGCTGTCAAAGTCTTCAAACTTTACAGCCAGGTCCATACGGACCCCAGGTGCGTTAACCACCGTACCATCGGCCAGTCTCACCGAGACCTGGCCCTGCCTTCGCTTTCACGCAAAGCGTCGGCATACTTGTCGCCATTCTGCGCGACCGTCTGGCGTCGAGCAAAGTTCGTCGACGCCCCAGAGTCAATCAGGACTCTAAAGGGATCTCCATATCCCCGTACACTCGCGTGTACCACGAGCAGTCCGCCGCTGCTCATCCATGTCTCGAGAGCACCCAGGCTCTCAGGGGCTAAGCCTCCATGGCGTGCGCCGTCCGCACTCCTACCATGGGGACTTAGATCTTCCCCAGTAGGGCGCCCCGCCCCTACTGGTGACCCCAGTTCCCCTGGCCCTTGGGTCGCGGCTTCTGCCACGGGCCCCTCGAGCCCCTAGGTTTGGAAGGGAACTTCCTTTGCCCTCCCGCAGGGCAGGCACGTTGCATGTGCCCGAGCTTCCCACATCCGTAGCAACGGATGGAGCTCTGTACGGCCGTACCCAGCTCCATGGGTACCGGCCCTGTGCTAGCTCCAGCTGCTGGAGCTCCTTGCACTGCGCCTGACGACGCATTGTGGCCTTGCCACACCGACGTAGGAGTACGAGCCTGTCGGTGGCTGTACTCCTCTTGGAGGGCGATCTGGATCGCTTCCTCCATAGTGTTCGCATGCACGCGGAACAACTGTGTGCGGGATGGGCCCACCTTCAGGCCATCCATGAACACGGTCACTTTGATGTGTTCAGGTAGGGGGTTCCCTACCAGAGATGCAGCGAGTACTCGCATCTCTTGGATGTACTCATGCAGCTCACTTCCCTTGTTTACAGGCAAGGAAGCGCGAGCGCTGGCAATACTCATAGTTCACCGGAAGGAAGGCGGCTCTAAGCTGTTGACACAGCTGAGCCCAGGTTGTGAAGCAACCCGGCGTTGTCGCCTCGCGCGTGTACGCCCAGGTCTTTGCCCGACCTCATAGGTTGGACAGGGGGAAAGCGACCCAAAGTCGCTCGGTCGAGATTAGAGCCGCGTCCATTGCGAGCTCTACCTCTCTGACCCAGAAGTGGAGGTTCTCTCCCTCCTTTCCCTCATAAGGGTTAACCTTAAGCCTCAACGGCTTAGGTTGGGCTGGCTTCATCTCAGCCACGGGGGCCTGCAGCCCCTGTACGTGGGCAATAAGCCCTCTCTCGTACGTGTCGAACGCCTCAATGCGTTCGACCTGCTCGGCCGGCGTAGCAGCCGCCAAGCTTCGGAGGGCATCTCCTCCAAAGATGCCCACCATCTTCCGGACCGACTCAAACTGAGAGTCGGTCAAATGAGGGAACTCCCCTCTATCCATCCTGGCTTACCTTGTAGGAGCCACAGAGGATTCAGGTAGTCAATCTACCCGCGTAGGCGTGGATTGACTACAAGTGCTACCAAGTGTGACGGGGTCACACGAGCACCTTGCTTAGAGGAAGCGTGCTATTAAGAGTATACAAACTCTAAGTGAACGGCAGTTCACTAGTCCCTGGTCTTAGGGGACCTAATAGCCAGTTTAGAGTAGATTTTAGACTGATTTATTTATAGTTAATTAGGTCCATTTGGCCTGTAATACAAATTACTAATTAACTATACTTTATCGTAATTATGCATATAAAAGGTAGGTTTAATGTTATTGGTTGGCCCTCAGCCACCAAACCTACGTGGCAGTGGTGTGGCTCACACCACAGTGTGGCCCACACTACTCCATCAGAGTATTAAAACAAATACTCACAGAAGTATATCTACTTCTAAAGGCGGTACCCTTTCTGGGGTACCCCTTTCATGTAACCCCGTTACAGCCACAGTCAAGATCGCTGCTGTCACAAGATCACGCAAGAAATGTCGTCCTCAGGTGTTACAAGAAGAGATTGTGCAAAGAATAAGGTTGGAGCGTATTAGACGAGCTCAAGACGAGAAAAAATGGATCGTCGATCTTAAGGCCTACCTGCGAGGGGACGTATTCGATCTTACTTCGGCTGAAGCGAAAAGCTGCGCTAAGATTGCAGATCGCTATGAGACAGATGAATCAGGGTTGTTGTTTTATTTTCCGCCGACCAAGCAGTCCGACGAAGATCGCGATCTTGTGGCCAAGCTCGTAGTGCCTGAAACATTGCAAAACGATCTTATGCACCACTATCATTCAAGTTTGGAAGGTGGTCACCAAGGTATTAGACGGACATACCACAAGATCAGAGCTCATTTCCACTGGCGCGGATTATATCAGAGTGTACAACGCTACGTGGGTCAGTGCATAGCCTGCAAGACGGGAAAGGACCACCTACGATCCATGGGGAATCGCCTGGTATTTTGCAAGCTACGTATCCCTTCCAGATCATCGGCATGGATCACATACCATCGTTACCAAGGTCGTACAAAGGAAACACTGAGTTGTTGATCCGGATCGATCTATTCACTGGGTATGTGATCGCGAAAGCCAGTGCATCAAGAACAGCTCAGACTGTCGCTGAGAACTACGAGGAATGTGTTTTCCGCCGGTTCGGTGCAAGCGAGGCTATCCGACATGATCGAGAACCCGGTTTTATGTCTGACTTCTTCAGATCGTTCAACAAAAGCGTGGGACAGAGACAGCGAGCAACAATGGCATACCGCCCACAAGCAAACGGTACAACCGAAAGGATGGTGGGAACATTGACACGTGCAGTCAAGATGTATGATGTAGATATCGATCAGCGAGATTGGGACGACTATGCAGAGCGCCTCACCTCCGCACTTAATACCGCCCAAGATCGCGTCCGAGGAGATACCCCGTTTTATATGTGGCTGGGATCCACGATCTACGCTGGAAGCAATGGTACCATTAGGATCGACGAGAAGGCGGGATCGTGAACCCCGTCGATGGCGATACCGGATCCAGAAGCAGTATCAACAAGGGCGTGAGCAAGTTAACGAGAGACTACGTGATGCGATCCAAGAAAGGCAGATCGACACAGTGAAACGGTCCGACCACATGAGATCGAAATTGGAACTCAAGTGTGGCTGTATCTAGATCGAGTCAAGGAAGGATATGCGCGTAAACTGGCACATATGTGGCACGGTCCCTTCCGTGTGTTGGAACTGGTGGAGGAACATGCAGTACGTCTCGAGATCGCCGGCACAGAATACCGACTCTTCCCGGTGGTACATGTCTCTAAGATCAAGCCTGTACGACAATTCCCAGATTGTCCCAAGACGCGGTTGACAATACAAGATCAAGATCGATTCGATTTTGATGAAGCACTGTTGCCTGAGGACAGCTGGATACGAGATCTAGACAATGATGAATACGAAGTCGAAAAGATCGTAGACATGCGATCCGGGAAGCGTACGCGATATGGACGTACATTACGTGAATTCTTGGTACACTGGAAAGGATATGACGAACCGACATGGGTAGATGAAGCTGATCTTAATTGTGGAGCTCTACTGTATGACTATTTGCGAGATCAAACAAATCGAAATCGATTCGAGGTCATGCAATCACATGAGGACCCATAAGGAGGCGAGATCGTGAAGTGAGCTGGTCACATCACGAAGGAACAGGTGAAGGTTCTACCGGACGGCGGTTGATCAGGTGGACGGTGGTGAATATGATACATGTAAAACCGACTAGATGGCCATATGCCACTAAGATCGAAGGCGTCGGTACATCAAAAACGATGTATAAGAAGAAGGAAATCACGAGGGAGAAAATGGATTAATCGAAGATTATAGCACTGCTATGTTAGAAGTGGGCTGAGAGGATGGTACGTGGACAAACTTGTCTTGCAAACGGGGAATACGCGTCGCTGGGTGATCCGCAGAAGATCGGCGATATTGTAGACGCCAAGGCTCCGCAAGATCAACAACTGACAGCGCGTCCTCAAGCGACGCAGCAGACACATCCGGATATCAGATCTTGGGATGACGCGGCTTCGGGAAATGCAGGAAGAAAGGGTCCAGCAAGACATCCAGATCGCAGTATTGCTGACACAGGGCAGGGATGAGATGTCGAAACAGAAACTGTTTCCAGGCGGCTCCAGCCCGAGATCGACGCTGGCGACGACTCGCGTGGTAGGCCGACAGAGCTGCGTCTGTAACGCACATGGCTTCCGAGGTCGGCAGGAAATGACTGGACTCCCAGAGCGCATGAAGATGCTTCTCCTCATACTCCAGGTACTTCTCACAAAAGCCGGGAGGCATAAAATCGACCATGAAGGAGAGAGGCCCTTCGGTAGATTCCAGAGACGCCCAAGGCGGAGGATTGAGAGACATCAAGGTATCCACTGCAGGTCCCGTAATAAAAATCCTCGATCTCGATTCGAGAGGGTGTTGCAGAGGGGGCCACGTCAGGAAGCAACCATTCAGAAACACCGAGCAAAAGATGACTTATCACCTGTGTGTTCAAAGTGGAGATGCTCAAGTGACTCACGCGATCAGCATCCCAAGGAAAGACGTCCGCCGAGCGAAAAAGACGCCTGGTGATCAAACTGGGAATCCACTCTGATCTTGGGACTTTGGGATAGGGTGGAGTCAGGGTAGTGGCCTCGGAGAACTGTCGGATATCAGGAAGCGACTTACCCGCACTAGACGCGAGATCACCGTCATCGGGAATAGAATCGGGGCTGTCAGCGGGTGTATCAATGTCCGGAGACTGCTCAGGTAAATCGTCGGAAGGAATATGATCACTTCCCTCGCTACCCAAGTCGATAGGATGGCCGGTAGTTCCCGACGCACCCAGATCTCCATCAGACGGCATGGATCGACAGAGATCCGAACGAGATTTAGCTAAGGCGGCTAACATCTCGGGATCTTCAGGAGAGCCGCCTTCTTGCTCGATCTCGGACTCTTTAGGAAGATCGGAGAACTCAGGTTCAGGAACTTCGGGATCTTGATCCTCAGGGTCGGGAAGATCATCAGGGGAATTGGAGGACGAGAGATCAAGCCGTCGGGTCTTGTGGGATCGGGTTGGGGACGATTCCGACCCAGATCGAGGACGTGTCAGACTCGCAGGAGTCGGAAGAGCGACATCTTGATTGAGAGAACGGACCACAGCCCAGAATCGACTATAGGCGTCCTTATAGTGAGCGGAGAGAGCAGCATGCTCGACCCGTAAGGCAGCAAGCTCCCGTTTCTGGCTCACGAACTGGTGATCGACTTGAGATCGGGCGGTTTGAAGATCAGCAACTTGCTGCTCTAAGCGGGAGATGTTGGCCCTCATAGAGTCAACATGATTCCCACGAGCGTGAAGCTCGGCACGAGCCTTGTCCAAACGCTCGGATGTGGAGGTTGCCTTCGCCACTGCCTGATCTCGCTCAGATTGAGCTTCATGACAGTCTGTCCGGAACTGGTCCCGTTCTTCCTGAAGCCGGGTGATACGGCGATCTTGCGCACTGATTTGACACTGTAGCTGGAGGGCCGCCGCTTCTAGTGAAGCTTCTGACCGCTCCAGGGCTTGACATCGCTGCTGAGCCGTAGACAATTCTTGATCTCTGTCTTTCAAGCGCTGACGGACATCCAATAGCGACTGATCTTGGGTCTGGTCACGTTGACGAGCGCTACCAGCTCCTGATCTTGGTTGAATAGAAGTAGAGCGAGTGCAGGTGGAGGTGGGGAACCAAGATTGGGGTGACTGGTTAAGGCCGCCAGCTGAGCTTGGAGATTCTGGACCTGGTGTTTCAAAGTGTCGATCTCGTCTTCCAGACACAAGATCGTGCTCTTGGAAGTGGCTTGTAGCTCACTGTAGTCATCACGGATCTTAGCGACTTTGTCCAGCTTCTCTTCAAGCTCTTCGACAGCTGATCTGCTCTCCACCAGCTGTATGAGTTCTCCAGCTCCTCAATCAGTGTGTCGTATCGATCCTGGCAAAACTTGGCGAACGGCTTGGCCTGGGATCGCAAGTGATCCAAATGACGATGAAGATCGCCCAGGTGGTGAATGGAATCCGTGTGGGCATGTTGGAGATCTTCGTGGTCATCTTGCAGCTGCCGGAAGATCGACTCTTGATTGATGGTGTTCTCCACACCCCGGAGAGAAGACAGGATGTCCTGGAAAGAAGCCCGAACGACCTGCAGATCCAGGTGAGATCGATGAACGTGTGCCGTCGGTGCTGAAGACAATCGATGACATTCGGGACACGAGGAAACAGGCCGAGACGAAGGAGAAGAAGGCGGATCGACCGAAGTGGCCGCTATCGCAAGTGTGTCCAGCTGATCCAGCGAAGACGTCGATCTTGGAGCGGAAGAAGTGGGAGTGGAATCTTGATCTTGAACCATGGAGGATAGCCGGTTGGGAAGAAGATGCGATGCAGCGAGCGAAACCAGTTGTGCTGCAGTCACTTGTGCAGGGGACGGTTGTGGTGAAGCAGATAAGAAGTTTTCCGACTTCGATCTCGTCCCGTCAATTGAGATCAAGAGCAATTCCTCCCTATACGGATCCTCAACATAGTGACACTCACTAAAATGACCAAGTGAATGCGTGCGCCATCATCCCCGTCTAAGACGATTGTACCCACGCGGTATCGACCTCGACAGGTAAATTTCGATCTTAGCTTTATTATGGGTATTAGGAAGCCAGTGCAGTATGGATAGCCACAGATGGGAAGCATAGGACATTAACCATTAATTCAGAGTTGTTTTTACCTTCTACTACACAAGTCTTCCTTCATCTACGCTATTCCGGGTAGGGATAAACAAGGTTGGCCCTTCCGACGTCACGCGAGATCAAGATCGGCACTAAGTAGAACCCCTACGCCCAGATTGCTTGGCTGGACGTTCGTCAACCCTCAAATCTCAAGACCCCGCTACAGGAAGCGGCAAGCACGTATTGGAACTATTGGATAAAGGTCACACACCGACCACAAGACCCCCCAAGCTAAGATCGACACTGTCTGGGATCAAGATCAACCCAAGCCACCTAAGCTCGAAGCTCGATAACTACACGGCGCAGCGAGTAGAAGTATCCCCGCTGCTGCCACCTCTCCCGCTGTCCTGTCAGACAGCAAGATCAACAGCAAGCGCGTCTATCGAGATCACCCGAGGAGCGATCTAGTCCCACCGACGGGTACACAAGGTGAGATCGAGAACTTCACGAAAGATCGGAGTAGCCCCTCCGTTAGTCGGCAGTTCGGGCGCCGTGTGCAAGAGGGCCCCTGCGATCTTGCGATTTCGCAGAACAACTTCGCCACATGAACGATAAGCCCTCGCTCGTACGTGTTGAACGCCTTAATGCGTTCGACCTGCTCGGCCGGCGTAGCAGTCGCCAAGCTTCGGAGGGCATCTCCTCCAAAGATGCCCACCATCTTCCGGACCGACTCACACTGAGAGTCTGTCAAATGAGGGAACTCCCCTCTATCCATCTTGGCTTACCTTGTAGGAGCCACAGAGGATTCAGGTAGCCAATCTACCCGCGTAGGCGTGGATTGACTACAAGTGCTACCAAGTGTGACGGGGTCACACGAGCACCTTGCTTGAAGAAGCGTGCTATTAAGAGTATACAAACTCTAAGTGAACGGCAGTTCACTAGTCCCTGGTCTGAGGGGACTTAATAGCCAGTTTAGAGTAGATTTTAGACTGATTTATTTATAGTTATTGTACGCGACATTGAACATCGGGTCAAAATGTAGGCAGGTATAAGCAGTATATTATGTAGGAAAACCTATATCGACATTTAGATATAGGGTGTAATCATGCGTTTAAATTTTGATTTTGAGGTCATTTTGGACCAATACCAAGCCGTTTTCGAGCTACACTCGTTTGAAAAAGACCATTGGAAGCGATGTGATTTTCGGCGAGATAGGCGCACAAATTTAAGAAGTATGATTGGCTTAGAGTCAAAATCGTATGGAAGAACGCAAAAAATACATCATACGACAATTTGCTTTGAAACATGCACTTTAGTCAATGAGATTTGTAATTAAATTATAAAGGTTTGTAGTAACATTCAGCTAGCTCTCGAGATCTTGTTGTAAGGCGAGGTATTCGTCTTCAATCTTCTGTACATGTCTAACCGAGCAAGCCACTGCGCAGGCTTTACCTCAGTCAGACCAGCCAAAATCTTCTCCACGGCATCTGCACCACTTTTGGGTGGATCATAAGCAATTCTGTTTTTAACCAACCCCCATATAAGTTCTATCGATTGTAGAGTAGGGTGGTACGGCGGCGTGTAGTACAGGATATGATAGTATTTAGTTGCAATCGTGTTCGCCGCATATTCAGGAGCCGGTTTATTCAGCTTGGCCAGACTACATAGAACTTTCCTGTTGGCTGCTCTGTTGTAGACAAGGTTTGCTTCAAAATACAATTTAGTATTTTTTACATATTTTCATCAAATGTGTACGTACCAATTTTGCTTAAGTAGTTTTCGAGCCACCGACGTAACGAATTCGAAGTTGGCATTTCATTGGTCATGCGCTTGTGGTATCCAGCACCATCCATATGAATAATGCACGGTCCGTAGTTAGTGTCCAAATTAATACCCAATTCCTCAAACCATTTTTCAAACAATTCAGAGTTGAAGTTTCCATGGTAATCATCGGAATCTTGTTTTGAAGGATTTTTCGAAGCATTCCAACACTTGATGGACCCTTCAACAAACTTGTCATACGTTGTACGGCCACGACTTACAATGAAACCAGCTGCAATAACACAAGCGCTGAATATTTTGTTAGAAAAAATCGTAAAAGTATTTAGTACTAAGACAATACGTACCGATCTCCTTTTCCTCTTTTGCTGTAGCGAATGTTGTCCGAAGACAACCAGGTCCTATCCCTTACGTGGTTCGCATTACAGAATGACTCATTGAGGTAAACCTCAGGGAGACAGAGGGCTTCACCAACACGATTCGCCCCTTTTCCGTAAATACTCGTTCCTAAAGGCAACATTTGCCGCTGAATCCGCGTATATATGGCGATTTTCCTCTTTAACATAGCGAAAATCCAATTCGCCAAGTACACGCTGCGTTGTTCTTTCACTGAGCAAAATTCCTGTCTCTTCGTTTAAATGAATACTAATGCGTGTAGCAGCAGTAGGATGGAGGGCTTTATTTTCGCGTTCAATGAACTGACGGATAACTGGTTCGATGTCAGTCAGTTCATATTCTCGTTTTTTCTGTCATTCTCACCATTCTATGTTCAATATAAAATAATAACAAAACTATCAACCGCGCTTGATGCGCAATTTAAGCATTCAGCAACCAGTTCACATGTTCTGGTTCCTTGGAAAACTTTCTGGGCCTTCATCTTTTGAAAGTATTCGTAGCAGCTCGCGATCATTCGCTTTTCTCCTGGGGTGTACTCGTGTTTATCGGCCATCCTACCGAAGGCTAAGTTTGCCTTATTGCCAAGTGAAGATGTCTCTCTTCGCTCAGTGCTCTAAGCTATTAATAGAGCCATCTCGCACACTCAACGGATGCATACTGCAATAGTTATAGTTAATACTTGATAATTTTACAATTCTTGGCCCGATGTTCAATGTCGTGTACAATAATTATGTCATTTGGCCTGTAATACAAACTACTAATTAACTATAATTTATCCTTAATGTGCATATAAAAGGTAGGTCAAACACTATTGGTTGGCCCTAAGCCACCAGACCTACATGGCAGTGGTGTGGTCCACACCACCCGCGAGTGATTATTTACAACGAATACTCCCAGAAGTATATCTGCTTCTAGAGGCGGAACCCTTACTAGGGTACCCCTCATGTAACCCCGTTACATCACCAGTAGCGGCGGGGCGCCCTACTGGGGAAGATCTAAGTCCCCATGATAGGAGTGCGGACGGCGCACGCCATGGAGGCTTAGTTCCTGAGAGCCTGGGTGCTCTCGAGACATGGATGAGCAGCGGCGGACTGCTCGTGGTACACGCGAGTGTACGGGGATATGGAGATCCCTTTAGAGTCCTGATTGACTCTGGGGCGTCGACGAACTTTGCTCGACGCCAGACGGTCGCGCAGAATGGCGACAAGTATGCCGACGCTTTGCAAGAAAGCGAAGGCAGGGCCAGGTCTCGGTGAGACTGGCCAATGGTACGGTGGTTAACGTACCTGGGGTCCGTATGGACCTGGCTGTAAAGTTTGAAGACTTTGACAGCACGGAGTCGTTCCTTGTCCTAGACATGGACAAGTACGACTTGATCCTGGGCATGCCGTGGCTCGAAAAGCACGAGCCCTGGATCGATTGGCGCGGCAAAGCCATTGGGGCTAGCCGGCCCGCAGTCTCCGACAGAGATTTGGTGAGTAATGTTCCCACCTCTGTTCGGGACTGGGGCGCTAGAGATGGTCGCCAAGGCGCTTACGCGCCCGAAGAAGTATTGGGAGTCACGGACTCCAACGAAGATGTTGCGATGAGCCTCGCAACCGGTCGTGAGACCAAGGCTCATTGCCAAGCGTGTGGGATTGCCACGACGACAAGTCCCAACGCTAAGAGTCGTCGCGCCGTATGGGCTTCGACTGTGGCAGTGCCGGACGGCACTGACCAGGCGGGTAACATAGGTCCGCAAGCAGCAGAGGCTGCTAAGGAGAGCGCTAAAGGCGTCTCCTGTGTGGGTAACATAGGTCCACAAGTGGGTAACATAGGTCCACAGGCGGGTAACGTAGTTCCGCAAGCGGGTAACATAGGTCCGCAAGCAGCTGAGGCTGCTGGGGAGGGCGCTGAGGGCGCCTCCGGTGTGGGTAACATAGTTCCACACGAGGTCGAAGAGACCGAGAAGATCGAGAGCGCAGTATGCGTCTCTAGCGTGGGTAACAGAGTTCCACGCGGGGTCAAGAAGACCAGTACGAGTGCGGAGGTGTCGTTGAGCACCTCCCGTGTGGATAACCAAGTACCACACTCGGAGTCTGAGACTCCACCGGCACGGCCGGTCGAAGAGCAATGCCATGTCTTCGACGGCGTGTCCGGTCGTCAAGTTAGGGCAGGTGCCGTCCATCTGGAGGCACTGCCAGAGGTGTCAGCACTGCTGAACCTCGAGGAATTGTCCATGAAGGACTCCCTGGCCGAGTTGAAGGCCGGAGAGATTGTGGAGATGGTGCTCCTGAAGCCGGAGACCTCTCCTGAAGATTTGAACTCTTCCTCCGTAATGGACGAGGACGTCCTGGAGGGGTTCACGAAGCAGCGCGCAACGCGCTTGGGTTCTGAGATCCTCAAGAACCCGGAGGATCCTCTTGTGAAGGAATACTCGGATGTGGTGTCGAAGCACCCACCATCCCAACTCCCGCAGGATCGGGGAGTTCGGCACGAGATTGACCTCGTGCCTGGCACAAAGTATTGTGTCACGAGGCAGTGGCCTCTACCTCGCGAGCAGTGCGAGGTCATAGATGCCTTCTTCGCCGAAAAGGCGAAGTCGGGCATGGTGCGGGAGTCGAAGTCCCCGCACTCGACGCCAACCTTCTGCGTTCGTAAACCGAACGGGAAGTGGCGTCTGGTTCATGCTTATAATAAGCTGAACAATGCGACGGTACCGGCGCAGACGCAGATCCCTCGCAAGGACGTGTTGTTGAACAACATGTCGGGCTGTACGCTGTACAGTGCCCTGGATCTGGTAGACGGATACTACCAGATCCTGATGCGGGAGAGTGACATTCCTCTCACCGCAGTGAGCACCCCGAGTGGGATGCTCTGGGAGTGGCTAGTGATGCCACAGGGGCTATCAAATGCCCCAGCGACGTTCAATCGCTTGGTCACACAACTGTTTAGACCATTGCGTACGTTCGCTCAGACGTACTTCGACGATATATTCGTCCATAGCCGTGCCGAAGGCGGCCAGACGGCTATGGAGGTGCATTTGAAGCACCTCCGTCGAGTGTTTGAGGTCATGAGAGCTAACAAGCTCTATGCTAACATCGACAAGTGCGTCTTTGCAGCTGAGGAGATAAAAGTCCTCGGTTGCTTTGTCAGCAGGGTCGGCGTACGCGCCGATCCAGGGAAGGTCAAGGCCATAGCGGCTTGGCCAACCCCGAGGTCGCAGAAGGACCTCCGGAAGTGGTTGGGCTTAGCCAACTATCTTCACAAGTACAGCGCAGGGTACGCTGAACTAGCTCGACCCTTGTCGGATCTCTTAAAGAAAGATGCCGACTGGGTCTGGGAGCAACAGCACCAGGATGCTTTTGACAGCATCAAGGCGAGCTTACAGCAAGCGCCAGTCCTGGCCTTGCCGGACGAAAACAAGTCATTCAGCGTCGTCTGTGACGCTTCTGACTATGCAATAGGCTGTGCGCTGTTGCAGAAGGACGATGAAGGACACGAACGTGTCATCTCCTTCCAGTCCAGGCAGCTGAAGGCTGCCGAACGGAACTATCCCGTTCATGACAAGGAGCTACTTGCAATGAAGTACGCTCTTGTCAAATGTAGAGTTCATCTCTTGGGCACGAGGCCCTTTGTGATCTATACGGATCACGCGTCCTTGCGGACTACCACCAACTCGCCGCATCTGTCGCAGCGGATGGCGAGGTGGCTGTCATTCTTCGCGGAATACAACTTCCGCGTTGAATACAAGCCGGGCAAGCTCAACGTGCTTGCCGATGCATTGTCGCGTCGACCTGACTATGAGCTAGCTCATGTCAGTCGGGTCACGACAGATCTATATGATCGGATACGCTTTGCGTATCAAGGGGACGAGAACTACACACCACTGGTGCGGTTCTTGTCCGATGGCAAGGACGCCAAAGTCGACAGGCTCTCGCCTCGACAGCGGGCGCAGCTCCATCGTTATGAGCTGGCCGATGGGTTACTCCATTACAGAGTAGACCCTAGAGATCCTCCTCGGGTTGTCGTTCCAAACGACTAGGATCTGAAGTATGACATACTTCTAGAGGCGCACGATGCGCCGATAAGTGGCCATCTTGGCCGGGAGAAGACCTACCAAATGGTCTCTCAGACATTTTGGTGGCCCCGCATGTATAAGTGGGTGGCACACTATGTCAAGACATGTGAAACATGTCAGAGGGTGAAGCCTTCGGGCCACGCCTCGGCTCCACTGCAGAGCCTACCTGTACCAGCAGATTGCTGGAAGTCGAGGAACCTCGACTTCGTCTTCGGCCTGCCGGCCGATGACAAGGGCGACACCGGCATATTGGTGTTTGTCTGCCGTTTGAGCAAGATGGTGCATCTTGCTCCGGTACGTGACAAGGTCACCGGGAAACAAGCTGCACAGCTGTTCCTAGATAGCGTGTTTCGCTATCATGGTCTACCTGAGACCATAGTCTCTGATAGAGGCCCGCGTTTCACAGGGGCGTTCTGGGACACCCTGTTCCAATTGTTGGGAACTAAGTTGACGATGTCAACTGCGGACCATCCACAGACGGATGGTCAGACGGAGCGCGTCAACCACGTGCTCGAAGATACTCTTCGCAGTATCTGTGCGGAAGCACCTCGGTCCTGGTCGGCCAGCTTCCTATGGTTGAGTTTGCACTCAACAATGCGGTACACGCATCAATGGGGTTTACCCCGTTCTACTTGAATGGATTACGACACCCCCAGGTGCCGCTAACCTTGCGGTGAGGCACCAAAGCCTCCATCGTAAGTGGGGGAGAGGCTCGGAAAGCCTTTTCCTCCCAGGTCTCGGAGATCGAGCCAGAGTCTTTACAAAGGCAATTGTCGTCGTTTATAGACGACAGGCTGGCGTTAATCAGCCGGGTTAGAGATGCAATGGCATCAGCCCAAGATAGACAGAAGGAGTACTCCGACAAGAAACTAAAATGTCTTAAAACAAGGTGAATTAGTACTGTTAGATACTAAGAATCTACCTATAAACTTGATTAGCTCCGTAGGGAGCAACAAGTTGAAGCACCGCTTCATTGGACCCTTCGCGGTCCTGACCAAACATGGCGCGGCATACACCATTGTCCTCCCAAAGTCAATGGCGACGCACCCGACGTTCTACGTGGGGAGTCTTAAGCGGTATCACGATCCACTGGGTCCTCCTTCTTAGACGGAGGGAGGCCACGGTGAGAACTCACCTCCTCGAAACGAGGCTGAGTCCTCTGGACAACCGGAGCTGCCGGTGTCGAAGCCTGTGAATGATATACAGACTGGTACCCACGCGAGTCATACGAAGGGTATGACGGTACAGAGTGGGAAGAACTCGGGTACGAACTATACACATAAGCCGAGTGGTACGAGTACCCCTGCGGCTCATAAGAGGGCATTCGACCATGCACCTCATGGCTTAGAGCGTCTAAGCCTCGACGGAGTTCCTTCAAGGCGGAAGCCGGAGCTCGGCGGTCAACACGCCCATGGAGCTCTCGAGTCTCACGACCAAGAGCGTCCAAATCTCGACGAAGGACCTCTAGCCCCCCCCCCGTTTGCCAGAGCCTGACCACCTGGCCCAAGCCCAAGGGCTATCTCGATCGCGCACACGCGATCCCGAAGCTGACGGACCTCGTCGCTTACCAGGGACCCCACAGAGTCCCGACCAGAAATTGAGTGTCCAGAAGAATGAGGCTGAGAAGGAGCTTCGTACTCAAACGCGTGCGAGAGCTCCTCCTGCCCTCCTTGATCGGAACGGCGAGCTCCACTACCATGTGGAGCGGGTCGTCCAAGAGCGGCGGCGCTCTGGGAAGCGCCAGCTGCTTGTGAAGTGGCGGGGTTACCCCTCGTCACAGAACTCGTGGGAGCCGGAAGACCGGCTCCGGGTTGACTGCCCGAAGGCTGTTGAGATTTGGGATCAACAGCCGGGGCGTAAGTAGTCCGCGGCTTCTTAGCCGCCTTACGGTGTACGGTCCCCGGGTTGACGGAACCGTACCCGCGCTCATCTTGAGCGCTGGACTTAGACTGCTGTCTGAGTCCCTCCATGACGGAGTGGAGTTGCCGCTTAGCGACTACGTGGGCAAACTCAATTCGAAGATCTCGCTGGTCCAGGGCATAGGACAGCAGGCGATCTTCCCGGAGTTCTTTCAACTCCTGAACTGTAAAGTTCTTTAGAGAAACCCATCTCCAGAACAGGTCTTCTGCCTGGGTCTGGGTTGTGGTGTTCTCGGGCTGTACCCAAGGGTAGCCCCACACGGGGAAGAGCCCACCACGGTCTTCCAGTTTCTTACGGAGACTTGTGAATTCCTTGAGAGGAATTCGGTGTGGTGCAAGTAGCACACACCTAGCGGCCTAAATATCATTGACAAAGCGTGGTTCGACTTGAACCAGGGCACGCTCATAGGCGCCACGTGACGTGCGCCCATGGTTGAGACCACGAGGGGCCTTGAGGTGCTCCAAGACCATTGGAGACCCAGACCCCGCATCCGGTGGGTAGTATCCGCGAGGATACACCGGCGTGGGAGGCACAGGAGTGCCTTGCAGTTGAGCAGCTTGATAGCGCTCCTGCTGCTCATCGAGATCGTTGGAGATCTCTTGGGGCTCGGTGACAGCCCCCTCCTCTTCTGCCTCATCCGAAGAGGAGTCGAATAGACTGGGGTAGTCTTTCGAGAAACTATACTCGCGAGAAGGAGTCTCAGGGGCTGCGCGCTTCTTACCAGCGGCAGCTCCCTCATCAGTCCGTTTTGAAGCAGCTGTTTTCGCAGCTTGGGCTCGAGCCTTACCTTCGGCTAAGGTAAGGCTCTTGGCAGGCGAGCTCGTCGAAGCTGCCTTAGCCTCTGATGATGCAGTATCATCAACAGGAGCGTCCTGTGAAGGAGTATCCTGTGCAGGAGTTGGATCCTTGGTGGATCCAGGAGAGCCCCCATCAGACTCTGATCCCGTGATCATAGGGGTATCGAAAACAGGGGACTCTGCCCCAGGACTGTGGTCCCGATAGGTGAACCGAGGGTTCGGCCTATCGTCGGGCGACAAGGAGCGCGAGCGACTGCGTCGCGGGCTCCCTCCTTGTTTGGAAGCAGCAGCGGTGCGCTTGTTGGCTGCCTCAGAAGCCGCCTTGCGGGCTTCCTTGCGCGGAACGGCTTTGTCTTTCGACTTGGCCTTAGCAGTCTTTGACCTCGCGGTCTTAGACCTAGAAGGCGCCGAAGCGCCCTGGGTGCTTGCCTTCTTGGGCATCTTGAAGAGGTTGACGTGGGAACCTCGGTGTCTTGACACTAGTGCGAAAGGCTTAACGAAAGCCTCAAAGCCACAACGGTGGCTCGTCGATAGGAATCGACAAGGAAAGGAAAGAGAGCGGCGCTCTCTTCCTAACTCCTCATTGGTTGGGGGTGTTTCCAACCTAAGTGGGGGAGGATGTAACAGGGTTCCATGAGGGATACTCTAGAAAGGGTACCGCCTCTAGATGTAACGGGGTTACATGAAAGAGGTACCCCAGAAAGGGTACCGCCTCTAGATGTAACGGGGTTACATGAAAGGGGTACCCCAGAAAGGGTACCGCCTTTAGAAGTAGATATACTTCTGTGGGTATTTGTTTTAATACTCTGATGGAGTGGTGTGGACCACACTGTGGTGTCAGCCACACTACTGCCACGTAGGTTCGGTGGCTGAGGGCCAACCAATAGCTTTAAACCTACCTTTTATATGCATAATTAGCTTAAAGTATAGTTAATTAGGAGTTTGTATTACAGGCCAAGTGAACCTAATTAACTATAAATAAATCAGTCTTAAACTTACTCCAAACTAGCTATTAAGTCCCCTCAGACCAGGACTTGTGAACTGTCGTTCACTAGGAGTTTGTATACTCCTGATAGCACGCTTCCTCAAGCAAGGTGCTCGTGTGACCCCGTCACACTTGGTAGCACTTGTAGTCAATCCACGCCTACGCGGGTAGATTGACTACCTGAATCCTCTGTGGCTCCTACAAGGTAAGCCAGGATGGATAGAGGGGAGTTCCCTCATTTGACCGACTCTCAGTTTGAGTCGGTCCGGAAGATGGTGGGCATCTTTGGAGGAGATGCCCTCCGAAGCTTGGCGGCTTCTACGCCGTCCGAGCAGGTCGAACGCATCGAGGCGTTCGACACGTACGAGAGAGGGCTAATCGCCCACGTACAGGGGTTGCAGACCCCCGTGGCTGAGATGAAGCCAGCCCAACCTAAGCCGTTGAGGCTTAAGGTTAACCCTCATGAGGGGAAGGAGGGAGAGAACCTCCACTTCTGGGTCACAGAGGTAGAGCTCGCGATGGACGCGGCTCTAATCTCGACCGAGCGACTTCGGGTCGCTTTCGCCCTGTCCAACCTAGGAGGTCGGGCGAAGACCTGGGCGTACACGCGCGAAGCGACAACGCCGGGTTGTTTCACAACCTGGGCTCAGCTGTGTCAACAGCTTAGAGCCGCCTTCCTTCCGGCGAACTATGAGTATCGCCAGCGCTCGCACTTCCTTGCCTGTAAACAAGGGAAGCGTGAGCTGCATGAGTACATCCAGGAGATGCGAGTACTCGCTCTATCTCTGGTAGGGAACCCCCTACCTGAACACATCAAGGTGACAGTGTTCATGGATGGCCTGAAGGTGGGCCCATCCCGCACACAGTTGTTCCGCGTGCATGCGAACACTATGGAGGAAGCGATCCAGATCGCCCTCCAAGAGGAGTACAGCCACCGACAGGCTCGTACTCCTACGTCGGTGTGGCAAGGCCACAATGCGTCGTCAGGCGCAGTGCAAGGAGCTCCAGCAGCTGGAGCTAGCACCGGGCCGGTACCCATGGAACTGGGTACGGCCGTACAGAGCTCCATCCGTTGCTACGGATGTGGGAAGCTCGGGCACATGCAACGTGCCTGCCCTGCGGGTGGGCAAAGGAAGTTCCCTTCCAAACCTAGGGGCTCGAGGGGCCCGTGGCAGAAGCCGCGACCCAAGGGCCAGGGGAACTGGGGTCACCAGTAGGGGCGGGGCACCCTACTGGGGAAGATCTAAGTCCCCATGGTAGGAGTGCGGACGGCGCACGCCATGGAGGCTTAGCCCCTGAGAGCCTGGGTGCTCTCGAAACGAGAAAGAGCAGCGGCGGACTGCTCGTGGTACACGCGAGTGTACGGGGATATGGAGATCCCTTTAGAGTCCTGATTGACTCTGGGGCGTCGACGAACTTTGCTCGACGCCAGACGGTCGCGTGGAATGGCGACAAGTATGCCGATGCTTTGCAAGAAAGCAAAGGCAGGGGCCAGGTCTCGGTGAGACTGGCCAATGGTACGGTGGTTAACGTACCTGGGGTCCGTATGGACCTGGCTGTAAAGTTTGAAGACTTTGACAGCTCGGAGTCGTTCCTTGTCCTAGACATGGACAAGTACGACTTGATCCTGGGCATGCCGTGGCTCGAAAAGCACGAGCCCTGGATCGATTGGCGCGGCAAAGCCATTGGGGCTAGCCGGCCCGCAGTCTCTGACAGAGCTTTGGTGAGTAATGTTCCCACCTCTGTCCGGGACTGGGGCGCTAGAGATGGTCGCCAAGGCGCTTACGCGCCCGAAGAAGTATTGGGAGTCACGGACTCCAACGAAGATGTTGCGATGAGCCTCGCAACCGGTCGTGAGACCAAGGCTCATTGCCAAGCGTGTGGGATTGCCACGACGACAAGTCCCAACGCTAAGAGTCGTCGCGCCGTATGGGCTTCGACTGTGGCAGTGCCGGACGGCACTGACCAGGCGGGTAACATAGGTCCGCAAGCAGCAGAGGCTGCTAAGGAGAGCGCTAAAGGCGTCTCCTGTGTGGGTAACATAGGTCCACAGGCGGGTAACGTAGTTCCGCAAGCGGGTAACATAGGTCCGCAAGCAGCTGAGGCTGCTGGGGAGGGCGCTGAGGGCGCCTCCGGTGTGGGTAACATAGTTCCACACGAGGTCGAAGAGACCGAGAAGATCGAGAGCGCAGTATGCGTCTCTAGCGTGGGTAACAGAGTTCCACGCGGGGTCAAGAAGACCAGTACGAGTGCGGAGGTGTCGTTGAGCACCTCCCGTGTGGATAACCAAGTACCACACTCGGAGTCTGAGACTCCACCGGCACGGCCGGTCGAAGAGCAATGCCATGTCTTCGACGGCGTGTCCGGTCGTCAAGTTAGGGCAGGTGCCGTCCATCTGGAGGCACTGCCAGAGGTGTCAGCACTGCTGAACCTCGAGGAATTGTCCATGAAGGACTCCCTGGCCGAGTTGAAGGCCGGAGAGATTGTGGAGATGGTGCTCCTGAAGCCGGAGACCTCTCCTGAAGATTTGAACTCTTCCTCCGTAATGGACGAGGACGTCCTGGAGGGGTTCACGAAGCAGCGCGCAACGCGCTTGGGTTCTGAGATCCTCAAGAACCCGGAGGATCCTCTTGTGAAGGAATACTCGGATGTGGTGTCGAAGCACCCACCATCCCAACTCCCGCAGGATCGGGGAGTTCGGCACGAGATTGACCTCGTGCCTGGCACAAAGTATTGTGTCACGAGGCAGTGGCCTCTACCTCGCGAGCAGTGCGAGGTCATAGATGCCTTCTTCGCCGAAAAGGCGAAGTCGGGCATGGTGCGGGAGTCGAAGTCCCCGCACTCGACGCCAACCTTCTGCGTTCGTAAACCGAACGGGAAGTGGCGTCTGGTTCATGCTTATAATAAGCTGAACAATGCGACGGTACCGGCGCAGACGCAGATCCCTCGCAAGGACGTGTTGTTGAACAACTTGTCGGGCTGTACGCTGTACAGTGCCCTGGATCTGGTAGACGGATACTACCAGATCCTGATGCGGGAGAGTGACATTCCTCTCACCGCAGTGAGCACCCCGAGTGGGATGCTCTGGGAGTGGCTAGTGATGCCACAGGGGCTATCAAATGCCCCAGCGACGTTCAATCGCTTGGTCACACAACTGTTTAGACCATTGCGTACGTTCGCTCAGACGTACTTCGACGATATATTCGTCCATAGCCGTGCCGAAGGCGGCCAGACGGCTATGGAGGTGCATTTGAAGCACCTCCGTCGAGTGTTTGAGGTCATGAGAGCTAACAAGCTCTATGCTAACATCGACAAGTGCGTCTTTGCAGCTGAGGAGATAAAAGTCCTCGGTTGCTTTGTCAGCAGGGTCGGCGTACGCGCCGATCCAGGGAAGGTCAAGGCCATAGCGGCTTGGCCAACCCCGAGGTCGCAGAAGGACCTCCGGAAGTGGTTGGGCTTAGCCAACTATCTTCACAAGTACAGCGCAGGGTACGCTGAACTAGCTCGACCCTTGTCGGATCTCTTAAAGAAGGATGCCGACTGGGTCTGGGAGCAACAGCACCAGGATGCTTTTGACAGCATCAAGGCGAGCTTACAGCAAGCGCCAGTCCTGGCCTTGCCGGACGAAAACAAGTCATTTAGCGTCGTCTGTGACGCTTCTGACTATGCAATAGGCTGTGCGCTGTTGCAGAAGGACGATGAAGGACACGAACGTGTCATCTCCTTCCAGTCCAGGCAGCTGAAGGCTGCCGAACGGAACTATCCCGTTCATGACAAGGAGCTACTTGCAATGAAGTACGCTCTTGTCAAATGTAGAGTTCATCTCTTGGGCACGAGGCCCTTTGTGATCTATACGGATCACGCGTCCTTGCGGACTGCCACCAACTCGCCGCATCTGTCGCAGCGGATGGCGAGGTGGCTGTCATTCTTCGCGGAATACAACTTCCGCGTTGAATACAAGCCGGGCAAGCTCAACGTGCTTGCCGATGCATTGTCGCGTCGACCTGACTATGAGCTAGCTCATGTCAGTCGGGTCACGACAGATCTATATGATCGGATACGCTTGGCGTATCAGGAGGGCGAGAACTATACACCATTGGTGCAGTTCTTGTCCGATGGCAAGGACGCCAAAGTCGACAGGCTTTCGCCTCGACAGCGGGCGCAGCTCCATCGTTATGAGCTGGCCGATGGGTTACTCCATTACAGAGTAGACCCTAGAGATCCTCCTCGGGTTGTCGTTCCAAACGACTAGGATCTGAAGTATGACATACTTCTAGAGGCGCACGATGCGCCGATAAGTGGCCATCTTGGCCGGGAGAAGACCTACCAAATGGTCTCTCAGACATTTTGGTGGCCCCGCATGTATAAGTGGGTGGCACACTATGTCAAGACATGTGAAACATGTCAGAGGGTGAAGCCTTCGGGCCACGCCTCGGCTCCACTGCAGATCCTACCTGTACCAGCAGATTGCTGGAAGTCGAGGAACCTCGACTTCGTCTTCGGCCTGCCGGCCGATGACAAGGGCAACACCGGCATTTTGGTGTTTGTCTGCCGTTTGAGCAAGATGGTGCATCTTGCTCCGGTACGTGACAAGGTCACCGGGAAACAAGCTGCACAGCTGTTCCTAGATAGCGTGTTTCGCTATCATGGTCTACCAGAGACCATAGTCTCGGATAGAGACCCGCGTTTCACGGGTGCGTTTTGGGACACCCTGTTCCAATTGTTGGGAACTAAGTTGACGATGTCAACTGCGGACCATCCGCAGACGGATGGTCAGACGGAGCGCGTCAACCGCGTGCTCGAAGATACTCTGCGCAGTATCTGTGCGGAAGCACCTCGGTCCTGGTCGGACTAGCTTCCTATGGTTGAGTTTGCACTCAACAATGCGGTACACGCATCAACGGGGTTTACCCCGTTCTACTTGAATGGATTACGACACCCCCAGGTGCCGCTAACCTTGCGGTGAGGCACTGTGGCCTCCATCGTAAGTGGGGGAGAGGCTCGGAAAGCCTTTTCCTCCCAGGTCTCGGAGATCGAGCCAGAGTCTTTACAAAGACAGTTGTCGTCGTTTATAGACGACAGGCTGACGTAGATCAACCGGGTTAGAGACGCAATGGCGTCGACCCAGAACAGACAGAGGAGTACTCAGACAAGAATGGTCGAGGAAACTTATCCGTGTTTATGGTTGGGGACTTGGTCCTCTTAAACACTAAGAACCTACCGTTAATGTTGGTTCGCTCCATTGGGAGTAACAAGCTCAAGCATCGCTTCATTGGACCCGTTGGGTCCTCGGCAGGCACGGCGCTGCCTATACTATCGACCTCGTGAGGTCAATGGCGACGCACCCAACGACTTACGTGGGGCGTCTTAAACGGTACGATGGTCCGTAGGATCTTCGCCCTGAGAGGGCAGAAGAAGATCAGGAGTGGGCGAGCTCCCCTCTTCAAATCGAGGTTGAGTCTCGCGGACAACACCAACAGGAGTTGTCAAAGCCTGCAAAACGGAATGCAGGCTGGCACCCATGCGGCTCACAAAAGAGTACGCTGGGGCCGCACGGTATGAGCTCCGTCAAGAGCTATACCCATAAGCCGAGTGGGAAGAATACCACTGCGGCTCATAAGAGGGCATGTGACCGTGCGCCTCACTGGCAAGAGCATCAAGGCTCCGACGGAGTCCCATTAAGGCGGAAGCTGGGACTCGGCGGTTAACCCGCCCGTGGAGCTCCCGAGTCTCGCGACCGAGAGCGTCCACGTCCTGACGTAGGACATCAGGGCAGTTGGTTTGCCAAACTGGGCGGTGGCTAGACCGCCAAGCCCAATGTCAAGTGCAATCTTGATCGCACATATTCGATCACGGGTTTGATGCACTTCGTCCTGCAGAAAAGACTCTGCAGGACCAGGACCCGAAGGTCCCGCTGGATCAAAATGAATTCCTGCTGAGCTTCAGCTTGGAGCTCCTAGACTGGGCAACCCTTGTGAGGGACCCAGTGACCTGTGCAACTGAGGAGGTATTCTCCGGCTGCACCGAAGGGAATCCCCACAAGGGGTGGAGACCTCCCTTGGTCTCAGACTTCTTCCGAAGTCTAGTAAATTCCTTTAAGGGAATTTGGTGCGATGCAAGAAGCACGCACCTGGCGGCCTCTATGTTCTCGATGAATAGAGACACGCCCTTAATCAGGTGGCGCTCGTACGCGCCCATGGAGGTATGACCTCCTGCCAATGGACGTGGGTCCATGAGTTGCTCAAGGAACAGCAGAGAGCCATGGCCCTCATGGAGGGAATGCCCTGGAGCGTGGGTAAGAACCCAACGCTCAGTGTAAGTACGCTCACGATGGACTGGCTGTCTAGCCAGTCGAGCAGCAAGTAGTTCTTCTTGCTGCTCATCGAGGTTGTTCGCAACCTCAAGAGGCTCTTCGTTATAGGCCTCATCAAGATCCTGGTCGCTTATGTGAAGCGACTGAGAGGCGCTGCGCTTCCTGGCGCTGGCCTCATTGGCATGGTTAGCCGTGTTGGTAACCTGGGAACGTCGTTTGCCCTTTGCCAATGTCAAGTTCTCAGGAGGTAAAGCCTCCTTGGCGTCCACGTTACCGTGGCCGTCATCGGCACCACCAGCTGTGGTGCCTGTGTCCGGATTGTTAATCGCGGACTTGGCCTCAGTGTTTTAGTCCTTACCCTCGTCGCCAGGGTGGGCGACAAGGGTATCGTCAGTCAAGCTGACTTGAGACTTGCTCATGGACCTGCGAATGGACCTTGGGTTCTCGCAGTGGTCCAGTAATGACGACGGAGATCGTCTGTGGGGCGAGCTAGTGCTCGCTGCCACGTCAGGTGCATCTTGCACCTTGTTTGCTTTCGCAATGACATCAAATTATGTCTTGGCTTTGCCGCGAGGCTTAGCCGTCTTTGACTTTGGCTTCGCAGCCTTTGTCTTTGTGGGCGCAGAGGCGCTACTAGAGCTTCCCCTTCGGGGCATGCTCTGAGGTCGACGAGGAGACCTTGGGGACGTAATGGCAACGTGCCTGGAGCTCTGTGAGAGCAGGGAGCCATAGCGCAAGAGCTCGGCGGCCCGTCGAAGAATTTCGACACTTCGAGTGAAATGTGAAGGGTTCACATTTGCCTCATTTTGATTGTGTGAAAATCCAACCTAAGTGGGGGAGGATGTAACGGGGTTACATGAAAGGGGTACCCCAGAAAGGGTACCGCCTTTAGAAGTAGATATACTTCTGTGGGTATTTGTTTTAATACTCTGATGGAGTGGTGTGGACCACACTGTGGTGTCAGCCACACTACTGCCACGTAGGTTCGGTGGCTGAGGGCCAACCAATAGCTTTAAACCTACCTTTTATATGCATAATTAGCTTAAAGTATAGTTAATTAGGAGTTTGTATTACAGGCCAAGTGAACCTAATTAACTATAAATAAATCAGTCTTAAACTTACTCCAAACTAGCTATTAAGTCCCCTCAGACCAGGACTTGTGAACTGTCGTTCACTAGGAGTTTGTATACTCCTGATAGCACGCTTCCTCAAGCAAGGTGCTCGTGTGACCACGTCACACTAGAAGTAGATATACTTCTGTGAGTATTCGTTTTAGATACTCTATTGTGGGTGGTGTGGACCACACCCTGCCACGTAGGTCTGGTGGCTGAGGGCCAACCAATATTTGTTCCTATATATGAATATAAAAGTAGATTGGTTGGGTGGCAGTGGTGTGACCCACACCACTAAAAGTATTCACAAAACGAATACTCACAGAAGTATATCTACTTCTAGAGGCGGTACCCTATCAGGGGTACTCCTCATGTAACCTCGTGACGTGCAGACTCTATCAACGTACGTCGCTCCCATTATGTATATTTTGCACGAGCAACAGACGTACATGTACAATATGGCCTGGATTTTGGTTTATACCGTACATGGGCAGTCGAATTGACCATCAACACTGTATTGTGCTTTGCAAATGTACTTGATTGCGATCTGGCTACATACCACGACCGAAATAATATATAATAGTAAAACACCTGGGCACCAGGTGTTGAGTAGTTAGTGGACACTGTGGTAGGGAATTCCTGCTGTACAACAGCAGGAATCCCCTATCGGCCTGTACATGTAATATTGGTTGCTCAGTATTAATGTAGTATATCAACAATTTGGCACTACAGTTCTGCTTGAACCGCGAACAGCCAAAGTGTGACACCAGCTGGAAAGGTGGAAAGCTGAAATCGTTCGTGCCTCTCATCGTCATGTCGGGGACCACATATGCACATGCACATGTATAATAATAGTTGTAACAACGTCAAGTCAAACCGTCAAGATGTAATTGAGACCATCCAGAGAAACAAACTCTCAGTTTACATTTTTCCTAAGCCAGCACAAGTCCTCAATCGAAATGCGCATCTCCTTCGCTCTTGTTCTCCTAGCCATCCCCGCCATTGTGTCGGCAACCCTCGCCCCGTGCAAATCCAACACCAAGGGCAAATGCCCGAGCACTTACAACTGCAAAGAGACAAAAGTGTCGAAAGACATTCAGGCCGCAGAGTGTTCGCACAACACGCGCACGCATGATAAGCAGACCTTTGCCGTTTTCAAACAGAACCACAAGTTCGACGGCAACCACGGCTACCCATACGGAGACTGCTATGCGTACACGTGCGACGCACCAACCGCGGCTGATATGGAGAAGAACCCGGACTGCTGGACGTTCTTCTGGAAGTAAGTTTTCGGCGTTTGTTGATCGGCACTAGAAACACGATACTAATGTGCATTTGTGACAACAGTACCAACGGCAAGAACAGCAGCGTCGGTACGGGCTGCATCAAGGACCCCAACACGAGCGAGTGCGGCTGCGAAACTTCGATTGACGGCAAGTTCCACGTCGGCAGAACCGACTGCAAGTAAACGTGTCGATGTATGGCGTCGGCCGATTGTGTTGCAGCTGAAATCAGCGTGTAAAAAGCTTTCCAAGCACAATGAATGTCAATCAACAGTAGAATACATGAATTAATTCCAGTCTCTCGATAAATGTGGCTCTTTTTCGGCAATCATTCCTGCACATATACGGCCTGGAATAACTGTAGCTCCCCCATTATCATGACAACGCGCTTGCTGTCTACACGAAGAAGTCGCTCCCTTGTAGCACTCACTCTACTCTCAGGAGGCGCCTACGTGGCCGATGAAGCCAACAGGTTCATGCTATTTAGTCTCCGAGTTGAAATGCTGCTAACCATTCATTCACCATTACCCCGTTATCCAGTAAAATCTTCTCTCGCTCGCTGCGTGTATTTACTACTGGAAGTCAAGTAATTTGGGACTACCGACTCCATTTCAAAGGCACCGAGAGATGTGACCCAGACTACCGCCCAAAGTTGCAGGAACTCAACCAACGCATCGCCCAGAGACTCCTCCACTTGTGTTTCCAGAACGGGGGCATTTACACCAAGTTCGGACAGCAATTAGCCACGTTCAACCATGGACTGCCCAAAGAGTACACTGAGACATTGGCCCAACTACAGGACCGAGCCAAACCTGTGTCGTTTGACAAAGTCAAACAGACTATTGAGGCGGAGATGGGACGACCGTGGCAGGAGATTTTCAAGGAGTTCGACCAGACGCCAATTGCATCTGCTTCGCTGGCTCAGGTGCACCGTGCAGTGGACCATCAAGCACGTGAACTGGCAGTGAAAGTGCAGTATCCGCATTTGGAGTCTCAGATGAAAGCGGACATCCAGGTCATCAAGTGGGCCTTCGAGCTCACCGAGTACTTTTTCCCTGAAGTTCAAATTCAGTGGCTCTTTCCCGAGTTTAAACGTGCACTGTTATCCGAGGTTTGTGCTAGCAAATCGAATTGTTGGTGATGATCTTACTGGTTTTGGTGTGTTTTGGAATGCAGCTTGACTTTGAAAACGAGAAAGACAACAGTCGACGCATTGCAGCTTGTTTCAAGCACAATAGCAATGTCCATGTGCCTATTGTTTACGATGACCTGAGCACGAAGAGGGTGATGTCGATGGAGTTCATTACTGCACCGAAGATCTCGCAGATTCATGCCATTAGAGGACTTGGTCTCGACCCACCTGAAGTTGCACATGTGCTGTGTGAAGTGTTCAGTGAAATGGTTTTCTACTACGGATTCGTTCACTGTGATCCTCACGCAGGTAATATATTCGTTCGCCGTAATCCTGACCCTCAGGTGAAGCGAAAAGAGCAGCTCGTTCTACTAGACCATGGTCTTTATCGCGAACTGGATGGAGAATTCCGCAAAACGTATTGTGATTTGTGGCGAGCAATGTTGATGCGGAACAACGCTCTGCTGGAAGACTGCGGGAAAAGACTACAAGTCGGAGGGGTTGCAAAGTACTTGCCGTTGCTGTTCACGTATCGAACAATCAGCCACAAGGGACGCTTAGATGCTTCAATGAGTGAATACGAACGCGAAAAGCTTTCAAATGACCTCAAAAATGTGCGCTTTTCCAACGTACGTGTCTGTCATTTTGTTTGGCGAATTTCTTGTGGTGATTTGGCTGACATTGTGATTCGCAGGTCACTGATTTCCTCGAACAGCTTCCGAGGGATATGCTGTTTGTATTTCGGACGAACAACATGATTCGGGCTTTAAACAAGGATTTGGGAGGAACTACGAGGTGCGATTTATTTATCTACAGAAACACTGCTAAGTACTAATATTTCTAACCTCTGCTGACATTGATGTCTTAAAACAGGGAGAGGTTCTCGATCATGGGATATTACGCCGTGCGCGGTCATTCTTCATTTTACTCACCTTCAGGTGAAACGGGGAACACTGGAATATTGACTTCCTTAGCGTACTGGTGGGAGCACTTCAACCTCGTATTTCGCCTTCGCGTGGTTGACCATCTGATGGCTGGTATCCAGTACGTTAAAGGAGAAACCCCGGTCAAAATCAAGCGCGTAGGTTAATAGCACCATTCAAGGACAAAATAAACTTCTCAGATTGCAAACGGTGAAGACATCAACGAATAAACTTATTCATTGTCGTCGAAAGGCGAGGAGATCTGTTTCTCGACTGCGAAGATCGCGGTGTACTGGGTGCAATTGGTATGAAGTCCGCCCGTCGAGTCTCACTTGATCCATAAGGTAACGACGATTGCGGGCTTTCACGTGACGACAAAGATGGAAGAGCAGATATCGCCACAGCGAGCTTTCGTCGAGGTGTCTTAGCGAAAGCCACACTCGTTGAGACTTTCCGGGGCTCATCGTGTAGCGCGAATAGACTGCCATTGCCAATGGACGAGCCTACCTGAGCTGTTTGACCGGGAGGTTTTCGTTGTCGTAAAATATACGGCTGCTTAGAGTTTTCAAAGTACGACATGACTTTCTCGCGTAGACGAGGAAAGTCGAATGGTATCGTGGCAAAATAAAGCGCTCCGTGAGCGAGACATTCCAATGCAATCTGTTGGGTTTTCACAGGTTCCAGAGCGTTCCCACCGAATAGGATTACCCGGTTGCCAACCAATCGCTGAATTGTCTGAAGCTTCGGCAATGCTGTGTCAAGCTCAGTTCCAATGTCGAAGCAAACCTTCAACGTGAAGAGCTAATCAGAGAACCCGCAAGAGTTTGGTACAGGAAATGCATGGTATACACTTACCAGGTCCGTGTCGAGACCTTCATGTGACTGTAGCAGCTGGAAAAAGTCTCGCTCGATTTTAGTGATTATCACGGTTCCCAAGCCTAATAGCTGAATGTACCGCCCAGTAACAGGAACATTCGTTGCGGTTGACGAACCGCCAATTGCAATCTTAGGCACCTTGGGCTCCATTGATATGGGTCTGAGCATGCAAAAACAGTTAACTCCCAGAAATGTGTGACCTCAGATCTACCTGGCGCACCTCTCCCCATCAACTTTCGAGCAAGACGCTCCTGGTGCAGTGTCATCTTCTTCAAATTCAATGGCGACGTTGAGAGCATCACGAGCAGAATGCAGCTCGGATGAGTCATGATGACCAGTTTCACGGCCCTGTACTGCAACTATCTCAACGTCAGGTTTTGGACGACCAACTCGTGGGGGAGCCTTTGTCTGTTGCGCTTGCTATCATCGTGAGTCGAAGAACTCATTGTTTCAATTGGTGGTCCAAAGTTTACTCTTTCGTCGAATGGTTTCGAGTTAGTTGGCGTAGTGACTTGAGTCGAGATTGTAAGTTTGGTTTGCGGCGTGTAGCTGCAGGTTTCTCTTTATGGTCTCCAGTTTTTCCTATTGTGTGATCGCTTTCAATGAGGGATGTAGATTGATCTGGAGAAGGGACTGGTGTTGGTACTGCGGATTGTGCAGGTGTTGGAGGGACTGGTATATGCAAAGACTTCTCACTACCACTTTTCTTCTTCTTTGGCTTTTTTTTTCTTTCACGTCTATCATGGTCTGTGTCATCCCTCACTGGAATGACTACTTGTTCGAGCGGAGCGTCATTTATAGTCTCTTCAACCGGAACTGGTAAGCTTTTCTGTTTTCCCTGGGCAGTGGCAATGGGTGATATTGCCACAACAGCAACTAGACTTGATCTTCTTTCGATTGGGCTTGAATTTTTCCTACCTACCGGTTTGCTGGTATTTTCGATGACATCATCAGTGTCATCACCCTTAGGCAACAAAGCAAGAAACTCTTCATCCTCGTGGTTGGTCCCCAGCAATTTTACCTCATCAATGGAGTTCAATTCGTGAAAATCGTGCTGAATGAAATCGTTGATCTTATTTCCTGAACAGTGTTTTCCATCCAGCGTTGAGCGTCTTGAACAATCGAATCACCAGTCCCCGTCATCACAGACGTGAAAAACCCGTCGTACACTTCTTCAACATCTTCTTCATCGTCAACTATTATACCATGAATACTCAACTCCAATTTTATCTGCTCCAACATGACCGCTGCAAGTGCTTTAAGGCTTTCACCGTCTCGTAATACAAGCAAGTCATACAGGGCATTGTAGCGGTCTTGGGCTGCCACTTCTGGGAGTCTTGCAACATCAAGTTCAACACCGAATTTCACTAACTCTTCCCGGATGGCAGCTATGTCAGTTTGGCGCTGTATTGAAATCGCCTTCTCAATCAAGAAAGTCGACCGCAATACATTCACAACGCTAGCATCAGCCTTATGCAAGTCATAGATGTTGTTAATCGGTTGAAAATAGTTAGCACTTCCCTCACTTGTACCCCGACCATTATCTTGTGAGGGGTTCTCAGTGCTGGTCAAACTCACATTCCTCTTGTTAGAGTGGGTGTTATCAGAACTATGAGCAGCAGCAAAGTTAGCGTCAGGAACACGAACCTGACGATTCCTATCATTATGTTGTGTAGAATCTCCACAAAGCGAGCCACTTATTCTTCCGCTACTAGCGATGGCCTGGATTTGTTTTATGTCAGTGTCACTTTTACTAGAAGAACCCTCATGCTTGCTTCCACTTGTTGTTTCTGATATCGTGTCTTCAACCGGAGCATTTGTTATTGTACTAGTTTTATCATTGAGTTTAGAATCCACACAATTATCTCCGATTGAAGAGATACGTTCCAGGCGATTCGGATCAACAAAATCAGTTTTAAATACACCCTCCTCTGCTCTTCTTTTGTCTTCTCCATGTTGTGGGCGGGGACCTGCAGCGGTTGGTACTCTTCGCAACACATTATTATCGAGAGTATAGTTGAGATTCTGAAACTGAAGAGCAATACTTTTGAACATTTCGATGAGTGTCTGTAAATCTTGGCCAATCTTTCGTATTTCGCTTAGACCTTCTGGTACAGCACCCCCATTATTCCGTTGAATGAAATCAATTCGCTCTCTCTCGACGATTTTTGGGTCTGCTCGTGCCAAATCTCCTACTGTCTTCAGCCCAACCGCGGCAACAACACGAGCGACAGACGCGAATTTGGGGACTGTTCTCAACGGAATGGCCTTCACTATAACTTCAGGTCCAAAATTGTCCGAGAGTGAAAGCTTCAATTCAGCTCCATCTAAAAACACAGCTACTCGTCGTGTAATACGCTTAGCAAGTAGGTGAAGGAATCGCTCGTAAGTGGTTTCCTCCATATCGCAGGTCCAAACATCTACTAACTCAAAGACAGCAGCAAAAAATTGATCGAAACTCAATGATTTTCCATGATGGCTATCCACTTTCCAGTCGCATTGAATTTGCTTCTGTGCAATTTCCAGCACGAAATCATCTCGCAATACCTTAAATAGCAGCAGCATGAGTGCCATATAGTCTTCTTCGTCCAGCTCCTCTACTGGAGGAAGAAGTTGTTTGATGTCACTAGCAGCTGTCCGACGAACACTTTGTTGTCCTCGTCGACCTCGTGTTTGTTCATCCTCTTCCACTTCTTGCTGGCGAATACGTTGTGCCATTTCCGCTTGCTTCTTCCCGCCCGCAACCTGCCACAAAAACTCGATTCGGGTCTTGATTGATTCCGAGAATCGCAGAGCTCTTCGTTTCGCCATTGCACTAGCTTCATTGAAGTCTTTATCGCCTTGTAAATGAAACGGGAGATCACTTGAGCTCACTGACAGGAAGACCGAGCGTTGATGATCAAATTGTGCATCTTCTCGTGATTCCGAGTAGCTTACGGACTTGAGATTGGTGAGCACATTGAATGACGTTTGCTTGGCAGGAGACTCGGAAGGTGAAGTCGCTGGAGGATGTAGTCGAGCTCCATTAGAGACGTCCTGAATGTGCTGGTTGAGTTGCAGTACGAGACTGAGATCATTGAAAATGTCGTTGCCAGCCATCTCAATGTACTTTCATGCCTGTAAAGTCCTTGCAAGAATATCCGCGTGCTTCATACGTTGAATAATGGTCGTTTCAGACTATAGTTAAACTCTCAACGGAAGCTGGAGCGAGATTCTTCTCCGCTCTCTCGCCGTGCAGGATCCCAGTGCTACTCCACCCTTCCGTTGTACTGATCACAGCAAACGCAAACCTCATTGCGAGGAATCGACGTTAGGAACAGGATGCCGCTCATGTTCAACTTTTCGCTGCGTCACAGTAGCGACAAAAGCTTTTCCGGTACGATGCAGTGGTCCGTATGTGTTAGAAGTAGTTTCCAAGCTCCACTAATTGTTGGGTGCTAGAGGCCATTATCGACCAAATGTGCCAAGACCTCGCGGCCGAAGCGGATGAAATCATCGCACAGGCCAAGAATGCGGTAGTACGACTGCAATGTTACGAGGGATGTCTACAGCTTATTCAGAGGGTAGGTACTGACAAAGTTACTCGCAAGATGTGGCGTTAATGGACTTTCCCTTTATTAATACTGCTCCAGACGATTCGTGAACCGAATAATGAGGATCTGAAGGTGGAGCTCATCACAAGGTTGGCCCCAAACATCAGCATAATCCGAGCTTTGTACGACCTCGCGATCGATATCGGCAAGAAACTCAAAGTGCATTTCGAGAGAACGCACTGACTAATTTTTACGCTTGGTATGGTTGGTAGAGACAATTTTTGCGGCGCTGATCCAGATTTCTAGCCAAAAATGTACGACGGATCTGCTGTGGAATTGTTTTGACATGCTCATGTGTCGCTTTCGTTTCCACCAGCAACCAAGAAGGCGGCTGGTTTCCTTATGGAAAAGATCGCAAGCCTAGTAGAAACTGCAGTAAGTTTCGATAGCCTCAAGGCAAAAACACCGGACATTCAGAACGACCTCAGCCACTTTCGACGGTTTATCGCTGTCAACGCCGCTGTGTCAAACCAACTGGAGAAGTGCGATTCTTGAATTTGGTTATACCCCTCCCTTGTTAACTCACCACTACGACATTGTGTTTTACAGTCTCGCAGATGCACCTCTGAATGCAATGTCATTTTTCGTGGCCGACCACTGCCCCATGCTTAAAGTGTTGATCCGAGCGATCGAGTGCGCCATGACCAAGGAGCCAGCTGCAGTCGACGTATCAGCACTGCTGGCAAACTCTCGCTGTTCGTCCATGGCTGGCAGTAGGTACGTGGCGGATTCTTGTCTTTTATCAATAAACTAATTTCTCTTCTCTCGGTAGGCCAAAGGATGGACGGCCCATGATGAATTATCTGCGTGCCATGACTGGAGCCATCATCCTATACGACCACACTGCAGCTCAAGGCGCGTTCACCTCCAAGTCAGAAGTCAAGGTGCAGACGATTTCTCGTCGTTCAGAGTTGCTTGTACTCACAATCTACTGTCACAGATCAAACGGTGCGTCAAGGAGCTGGTGCAGTGGAAACAGAACGGAGCAACAGTGGAATTGCTCAATACCATCAAGTACTGTAGCTTGCACTACAATGACCCCACAACACCCGAGAAGATTCGGACACTAATGAACAAGTAACTTTTTATTGTGCTTTGTATCCTGTTTGTCCTGCAGTTGGTATCTCAGTACATGCAGTCGGATACAACCTTTATGATCAGCATCGAACGCATGTCCACCTGTATTGTCAATGCCTTGTATCTGCTCCCTTCTACGGGACATTCCGAGACGAATCAATATTCATCATTGGCAATACTTGTCAAAAAACATGGTGGTGTATTTGGCTATTTTCCTCAACGCAGTCCGCATGGGTTGCAATAAATTCTGTAGAGACAACGAGTAAGGATACTCAATCACTCTGAAGAGCGCTCCCTCTCTGTGCAACACCCATATGGATCAAAATCACTCAAGACAATCAAAGGAAGAGTGTCCAATTCATTATTCTGAGGTACCCGTATCTAAGCGGAATTAAACAACATGCGCCTTATAGTGGACACGGACGCTGGCGTGGATGACGCTTTAGCCATTCTCATGGCTCTTCACGCCTTCCCTGGTGACCAAGTAGTGGGCATCACCACTGTCTTTGGTAACGTGGACGTGCATCAAGCGAATCATAATGTGGCGCAGTAAGTATCCGTTATGAGAGAATGAGACGTCAAGATGTGCCTAACTAGGTGGATATTTGCAGCATTCTCCGGGCCGCAGGACGCTCTAGCATCCCCGTGTACAATGGCGCGTCCAAGGCAATCGTCGCTAGCGTCTCGGAGGAAAAGTGGGCGGTGTGTTGACGTTTCAATCGATAGCAGAACGCATGAAGTGATGAGTATAGAGTTAATGCATGTAGTTGTTACCTTTAGGGCCACGGACCCGACGGGCTTGGAGGTGAATCTGGCAAGGTGGAGGCTTCATTAACTGCAGCCCGACGCAACGAAGCTGTGCATGCGCTCATCGATCTGGCGCACAAGTACAGCGGAGAGTTGGTGATCGCAGCGGTGGGCCCACTCACCAACATCGCACTGGCGATGCTGCTGGAACCGAACTTGATGTCGAATGTTAAGCAACTGGTGGTGATGGGTGGGCTGTCACGCGGCGAGGGCAACCACACGCCTCACGCCGAGTTCAACGTAAGCTGTGATCCGGAGGCAACGGACATCGTCTATCAGCACTGCAGCGCCAAGAAGCTGTACGTCGTTCCGTTCGAGACCTGCTTGGATAATGCTGTTCCGTGGGATACCTTCGACAAAATTTTCCATGAGCAGGCAAATTCTAATGGTGAGTACGTCAAGAAGATCTGGAAGTTCACACGCTCCTTCTGCAAGGACGAGGGATTCTTCCCTTGTGACGCTTACGCCATCGCCATCCTACTACACCCGGAGTACATCAAGACTGCTCCTGTGTTAAAGGGCCGTATTCATTTGGCCCCAGACGAGAAGCGCGGTGCTTGCATTTGGGACAGCGACTGTCCTCCGGAGGAAGCCAACGTGACTCTTGTTACCGAGATCGATGCTCGTGTATTCGTAGACTTGCTGCACCACTTGGCAGCCTAAGATTGACGATACTGTAGTCACGAAAGACGCGTCTAGAAAATATATTTGCTGATAAAAGGGCAGTGCTAACGCAGCCGTGCTATCAGCATTTGGAATTATGGTTGCGTAGCATTCATTCCTGTTGTGACGACGGTGATAGGCTTCTCGAAGATAGCGTGCACCCACACACGGAAGCGAACGACGTTCTGTTGTCTGTTGGCATACTGGCGACGGATGTACTCGTTTTCCACTGTGACTAATCCTGCTTCCGTAAAAATCTCCGCCACCTCTTCTGTCGTGAAGTAGTACGCCCGCGTGTTGTCTTGACGAACGTAAAAGTTATCTTGGAGTTTACAACCAGGGCGAAAGCGAAGCTGAGCCTGGTCATATCGGCCATAGTCTCGGAAGAACAAGTTGCCTCCAGGTTTAATGGCAGCGACCACCTTCTTCACAGCGTCTTTCATCTTGTCTGGATGCAGAGCTGACAAACAGAACAAAAAGAGTGCGAAATCCACTCCACCATCGGCGAACGCTGCCTCAGGAAGGGCATCGCTCGTAATGTCACATACTGAGGCCGCCACACGCGCTTCGTCGTACAGAGGTTGCTTCTGCAATAAGCACAAACTGTAAGTCCTAGCAACACAGGTAGCAGATGATCAGAGTGGCCGAACCTTCAGTAGCTCAATGGCCGAGTCAGCAAAGTCAATAGCAACAATTTTAAGCGCCGAATTGACCTCCAACAGAGGCAGCGCCGCATTGCCAACTCCACTGCCGACCTCCAGGAGCGTCCTGGTCTCATCACCCTCTGGCACCTTCCCCAGGTCCTTAAAAACGAGGTGCAGATAATGTCTGTCTTTGTAGAAATTGGTGGAGTTGCGTTTGTAGAATTTGTCCCAACTCTTGGCCGCCTCCTTCTCGTATTTCTCTATCAAATGCAACAATTCCATCACGACAAACTCCATGCAACACATTCCACTAGTGACGCACTCTGCCAGAACTCGGGGATCATCGACTTGTCCTGACTCAGATGCTCTTGCGCCAACCGCTCGCGCTCTTCCGTCCACACGTCATCACACACCACACGCTCTGGGTCCTCCAGCACATGCTTACTCACGCCAGCCTTCTCCACCAGCTCCTCCAGCTTCTTATTGGTCGGGTTCTTGTTGCCGCTCATCTTGTTAACTGCCAGTCACCCAGTGGTCTCATTTCTACCAATCAACACTCTCCATCAACCAAATACCAGTCGATCTTGGAGAGTCGCAATCATGGACGTCATCAAATGCCACGGCGCCAAGGTCTGCAGTCCGTTCGTGGATAACCATGGCTCTGTCTACTACGTGTCAGCAGGCACAGGCGAAGTGTTCCAGTACCAGGCTCTAGACACACATACGCCCGTCGTCTTCTCCGGTGGCGAGCTATTCGGAGCTCAGTTCGACCACCGAGGTCGTCTGCACCTCGCCGACTGTGCACATGCAGCCATCCTCAGAGTGGACGACGCGGCGCAGCCTGGTGTGATGGTCAAGGCGTATGAGGATCGAGCCTTCCGAGGCCCTAATGGAATTGCATTCGCGCAGGACGACACGCTCTTCTTCACAGACAGCGGTCCCATGGGCGAAACGACACTTGAGAAGCCTCGAGGAAGCGTCTTCTGCATTGCGTCGAGTCCAAGCGGAGGTCAAGTGCTGCGTCCACTGGTGATGGAATGTCTTGCTCACCCGTGGGGAATTGCAGTGGCATCGGATACAGGCGCGCTCTTCGTAGCGGAGACTATGCAGAATCGTATTCTGAGACTCAATCAACGACCCAGCAACGCCTATCATACGAGTGTCTTCTACCAGTTTTCCGGAGGAATGGGACCGTCAGGGATAGCGTGTGGGGCGGATGGTACTCTGTATGTGGGGCATTACGATTTTTCAGGTAAGTGGTTTGACTCGTTCATAACAACTCTTTTTCTCAGAAGATTAATGTTTGTTTGCTTAGGGAGTGCAAATAATGGGAAGATATCCATTATCGGGTCTGATGGAGTTTTGAAGCAAACAATGGAGATCCCAGGAACAGAAATCACAGGGGTTTCCCTCAGGTAATTCGCGGTGATATCTTGGTACATGGTTCCTCGAGGCTCATTTTCACTTATGTTTGTCTTCAGTGCTGACGAGGATTACTTGCTTGTCACGGAAGCATCGACCAACTCGCTTCATCGACTTCCGCTTAGATGATGATGACTACGACGAGCTCACCTCAGTGTTTTTGTCCCCTGGAGAAGTCTCTCCCGAAAACAGCTCCTTCAAGAGTCCCTGGGCTGCTTGAGGGGTGTACTTTAGGTATTTGGATGCGTGTTTCCTGGAAAACTGAACGACCGAATACCTACATTACAACACACCATACTTAGATAATATACCCCGAAATGATTATGATGACGTAGTGCGGTGACATACTTTTCGTAGAATGCTTTATATGCTGGGATGATTATGTCGACAGCAGTTCGAATGAGGTGCTGTCGAATGGGAATTTCTGCGACCACGTACATCCTCTGTGTCTTGTAAAGCTCTTCTAGCTGATCATTAAATTTCTTTGAACGTAAGCAGCGCAGTGTTAAAATAACAATGACCACAACATGAACTCAGCTTAGTTCTTACCGAAAACTTCTCCTTCAAAAGCCTGCCACTTTCAAGAGTCAATACGCTGCCACCCTTGACATACTGCAGTGTCTCGGTAGGATCTTTCAAATATTCTTTGAAAGAAGCGTAGCTTTGATGAATGAAAGCTCCAAGAGCTTCATTTCGCATTGCCTCTACGCGTGGTTTAATGGCTTCATGAAGATGCTTTTCCAAATTTGCATCGTCAGGTTCGGTGCAGTGTGGAAGTGAATTGGCAATATAGCCGTAGTTGTTCACAAAGAATAGACGTTTCAAGATTTCTCGTCCTTTGAGCTGATCAGCCTTCGCCATTAAGGCCTCGATAAGCTGGGTAATGACCGTATCAACAAACGCAACAGCGCTGACACCACAGTCTTTCGTTAGTAAAACCTTCAGTGGTTTCGCTTGAGCACATATTTTTCGTAAAAAGTTTAGAGTCTACAGTAAAAGCACAGGGGTCAACCTCCGCCACTATGCAAGTACAACAATGATACTTCGAAGTAATACTTACGTGACTGGATATCGGGTGCACGTTGCCATCTCTGGTAACAGTTCTGTCTCCAGAAGCTTCAACCAGGCCAGGTTGAAATGTGAACAGTTTTTGTTTAGCAGTCGATGCAAGATCAGTGACAATTGTGTTCACCACCTTCGACAACACCCACGGATCTTCTAGTCCTTTACCCTCGCGATCACGTAGCAGAAGCGGTGGGGCCACTGCTGCCTCAAGTGCTTCAACTCGCGTTAGCAATGAATCGTGAATCAGTAGAAGCTTGACGGCATCAAGTAGTTTAGGTGAACGCAATGACAAGTCGATATCCTTTTTCCAAGACTCCAGAATCTGGTGCGCAGAGTAGCGGAATGCACCATTAGCCAGCTCCTCGTTGGCGAAAACAAGTCCAGCCAACGCCTTCTCCGCCTCGATAGTGATCTGAATATCAATCAGACACTTGGCTAGTGCGGTGACAGATGAATTCAAGTCAAAGCCCATTGAGTTTCCAGCTGAATCTCCACCAATGAACAACCTTATCACACCAAAGCGTTGCTTGCCATACTCTCGAAGAAGGACTGTCTGATCGACTCCAGAAATCAACAGGCAGTCCAGAAGCTGAGTCGTTCTAGTAACATCGTGTTTACTAGGCTCCACCCATTTCAAACATCCATCATCATCTCTCTCTCCTCTTGACAACACACTCACAACACTGACAAAATCTGCCATGCACTTTCGTCGTACTTGGACAAGCAGTTCTTTTGCTTGGTCCAGCGCCTTCACCGAACCTTCATAGGACCGATGTCCCTCTAGAAAAGTGATGGCAACTAGAAGTTTCTGTAAGGCCTTGACGTACTCATCCTGATCGAACTTGGACCCGTTGAGCAGCACTGGAGCGAGCTGCAAACACAGGTCAACTTCAGTGGGAAGCACTCAACGCCTTCTTACCTTGTGTGCTGCCACGAAATTCTCGTTGATCTGCCGCAGCTCCTGCACACTAAGATCGATGTTCTTCTGTGTGCCTCGTAGCTGTTCTGTGAGTTTGTAGACCGGCAGCATCTCCCTCTCCACGCCCAAGAGGCCCTTCTGGAAGCTCAATAACGACAGTTCCACCTGTCGCATTTGCAGCTACTACACAGCAAGTCACGCGTACATTAGAAGCACCACTTACTACTGCGCTCAGTCCTAACGCACCTGGTTCTCCAGTACCGCCTCGCGGATGCGCGCCACCCCGTCGCCATACGCCCCGTAGACCTCCATTTTAGATATCAATCTTGAAGTTGTCGTTGCTAAAATGGAGCTAAAACGTACTGATTTGTGCTAAACCTGTGCGACTGACGTCACATTGGCATTGCTGCACCGGACTCTCCCAAGGAAAGATGAAGCTCGTGCGCATGCTGGGCGGCATGCTGGTGGTGGCAACGCTCATGTGCTCGGGTAACCTGTGCATCAGTGCGTCGAAGGAGGATGGCAAGATTCCGTACAGCAGCACGACTGTCACGCTGCTCATTGAGGTGCTCAAGCTGCTAGTGATGCTCACTGCGATCGTCGTGACGGAGACGAAGCCGCCCGCGCGTTTCGTACCCATCGAGGCATTTTACTACGCAGTACCATCATTCCTCTACACCATCGACAACAATCTCAACTACGTCATTTTGCGCTTCATGGACGCTGCCACGCTCTCAGTGCTCTGGAACCTCAAAATCGTCGTCACGGCTGTGCTCTTCCGCTTCGTGCTCAAACACCCGCTGTCGGAGCTACGGAAGATCGCTATTGTGTTACTGGTGGTGGGCGTGCTTACAAGCCAATCAAATCATCTACGGCAGATGGAAGGCGCGATGACCATGAAGAGCAGCAGTGGTAGTGGAATGAAGATGCAATCGGAGGAAGACAAGAGCGCCGAGGACTTGATTATCGGTGTGATGCTGGTACTGGTGGGCGTCACCTTGTCTTCTTGCGCTAGTGTGTTCACCGAGTGGACATTCAAGCGGAAATCGAGCTGTCCGTTCCTATGGCAGAACATGCAGATGTACGTGTTCGGCATTATCTTCAATACTGCCGGAGTGTTGCTGGTTGAAGGTGAAGAGATCGCCTCTGATGGATTCTTTCATGGTTATAACAACTGGACGTTGGCAGTGGTAGCGGTGAACAGTATTGGTGGCATTGGGATGGGCTTCATCCTGAAGTACTTAGACAACATTGCTTGCGTCTACTCCCATTCCATGGCGATGATGCTCACGATGCTTTTCTCGATGCTGTTTTTCTCCTTCTCGCCGTCGCTTGAGTTTGGTTGTGGGCTCACGGTGCTGATCATCTCCATGTACATCTACCACCACCCGTTGGCACATGCTGGTGTGACACCACCGACCGATACAGTTAAATCACGTCGTTCTTCAGGATCATGCTCGGTGAAGCACGAATTATCTAGCGGGGTTACGGAGCGCAGCGAAAAAAGACGTATGGCCAAGCTTAAGCAGCAGGTAAATGACGACGATGACGATACGGACACCTCATCGATCGCGTCTAGCAACGGTTCTTTGTCATCCATGGCACCGAGGTCAATGAGTGGTCTCCAACTGAAGAAGACGCAGTACTCGATGCTTCCAGGCGAATCTGATGACTTGGAAAGCGCTCGCGCCAACGCAAAGGAAATGGACGCAGCGCTCAACATCAATCAAACACACAAGTGAGCGCCGCAAGCAGAGAAACGGTAAGGTAGCATGCCGTATCTACCACGTGACATTCCTTATACAGTATGAATACATCCATGTCAACAACACTTCCAGCACTGCAACACCGGTCACGTTGATGTAGCCATGTCAAGTCAAATTCGTGTGCGACACATCTCATCTAGGGCTAGGGTAGGGAGAAATAGAGACCATCACTCCTTGAAGCATACATAGTTCCATATAGAAACCTGAGCCTCGGACAACACGGCACGAGGAAGCCAAGCTAGAAGGAGGAAGTGCTCGTCTACTAGTCGTTCCGTCCCTCCCTCCGCCCACCGTCCCCACTGCGCTCGTCACGATGATCTCGCGCCTGCGTCTGGGCGGCTCCGGGGGCAACAACAACAATGGCGGCGCCAGCACGAGCGCCAGCATCTTCGGCGCCGCCGCATCGGCCATGAGCAGTATCAGCGGCGGTGGGAGTCTCCTCCCGGGCAACAGCACTATGGAGAGTGCAGCAGCCACAGCCGCAGCCAATCACGCCGCCAGTTCGGGCACTGCAGGGGCCTCAGGAGCTGCAGGTACTTCCTCTACTAGTGAAGATCTGCCCCCGGGATGGCGACTGGTTAGCAGCCGGAATTCCGGGAGGGACTATTATCTGCACATTGCGTCGGGTCAGACCCAATGGGACTGGCCCACGGAGGCGGACACTAAGCGTAGGCAGAGCAGCCGCTGTGCCAAGATCTTGTGACAGTCATCTCACTCCTTGTCTTTATTTGCTGCAGGTCTGGACACGCCCAACAACGGCAAAGCAGCAGGTGGAGGCTTCTTTGGCGTTTCGCGCATGGTGGCGCTCGTCAATCAGGCCAACAGGAGTTTGCAGACGTCACTACAGAGTACAACGGCCGCCCCTGGGGGAAAACCAGGCTCACAATCAAGAGGATCGGGTTCACAGGATGTCGATCGAGATGGACAAGTGGTTGTGGAGATCTTTGAGAACGAGCGACTGGAAGGAAAACTTCAGCCCATGGATCCCAAACAATTTAGTGATCGTCATGCCGCACCTGGTGCAGGACAAGACGAGAAACCTGAGGGTGACCTTCCTACTGGTCATGAGTGGGTGTCGGACTGGGAAATTGATCAGAACTACACAGCAGTTGATCGCGATGGCTGGACTTATGCTGCAGATTTCGTCGAGATTGTACGCTTACTCGGTGACGATCTCAGTCACGCTTCACGTCATCCCACTGATGCAGTGCGTCGTCGTCGATGGATCCGTTATCGCCAGCCTGTGGATGAAAGTGTCCCGCAGTCTCCAACAGATTCAGGTGGAACCAAATCGTTGGCTTCCTCGGCAACATCAAATAATTGGGCTGACTCGACCAATGGACAAAACAACGATTACATGATGGATGATAACGATGACCCATTCATGCGTACTGCTCAAAAGACGCAAACAGGCTTCCGTGTAAATGTGAACTTTGCTCATCGCGGAAAGAAGGATAATACGAAGGACTATCAGAGTATTAGTCTGACAGATGTCATGTGGTTAGTGAATGCACATGACGTGACAAATGCTCCCACTGAGGAACTAATGCGCGAGAAGACTGCCAATCTCGAGGAACAGATTAAGGAGGCTACCCTCCGCTCGAAATCACTTGAAAAGGATCTCCGATCCCAGCACGACAAGCAGACTAGAGAACTTACGCTTCAACAGAAAAAATTCGATGCACTTGTGGCGCAGTACAAAAAGATTCAAGCTGAAAACGAAACGGTCCAAGCCAGTGTATCGGAGCATCGTGTCAAAGTGGAAGCTCTCCGCAAGGAAGCGGTACGTTCCTGAACAACATTGGTTAACGCTTTCGAAGGTCGTTAATGTGCATGTATTGGGTATGTTGTGTGCCATTTGACAGACTGAAAAAGATATGCTGGCGGTACGCGTTTCATCTATTGCCTTTTAGACGAATTGTGGCCAGAAACTGACCAAAGACGTTATAATGTACAGAATGAAGAGCAACGCGCACTAAACGCAGAAACAGCAGCGCAAAACCAAGCGCTTGAAGAGAAGGCTAAAGCTCTTGCTACTGCGCGCATGCGTTACAAGCGTGACAACAAGCAGCTTGCCGCGGCAGTGGAAGATGCCAAGAAGCGGTTAGAGCAACACAAGGCTCAAGCTAATGTGGACTCGCAGGATCCAGTCGCCAAGGACCTGAAAACTGAGATGGAAAGGGTGCGGCAACTGCACGCAAAACTGGAAGCGGTGCGCCAGCACCGTCTTGTCGTCGAAGAGGAGAGCAAGGCACTATTTAACCAAGTGGTAGAGAAGAAGGCTGACCTGAAGTTCAAGTCCAAGCAAAAGGTAAGCAAACTGATTTTTCGATGCGATCTTGCTAGAGTACTGACGCTGTTTCTTGATCTTCGTAGATGGAAACGGCATTAAGTGAGGTAGATGCAAAGATTAAAGCGCTGAAGGAAGAACAGGCTGCTGTGTCTAAGAGCTTGGCGCAGAAACCGGAGGGCGACGCTCTGCGGAAGATTAATGCCCGAAGGAACGACATCAGAAGCGAACTTGGCGCATTGAAGGAGAGACGAACTATGCTACTTGCGGAGAAGCGGAAGCAAGAAGGCGTGGAGCTTTAGAGATTTTGGAAGGAGCTCCAAACCTCCTTGTGCGTGTCGTGTAAGAAATGTTTGCACTGCGGACGTCAGAAGCCCACCGCCATTGATCGTTGCAGGCGTGCCGAGGACAATGTGACACGAACTTGTTAACAATGTGTGATTTCTCAGATTTTTTCCGTGTGCCTCCCAAACGCAAACGACCAGCTTCGTCGGTCAATATGGCTTCGCCGCTACTATCCCTTCGTACGAAGTTCCTACTGTATACCCGTTTTCACGGTATATCAACCATTCAACATTGCAGCAACAACCTTCAAATGGTTCTTACTTCAATAGCTCAGTACGTGTCGACCTTTATCTCTCCACTCGAGAGATGTCCAATGATGAGCATAGAGTTTCGATTGCATCATCCAGCATGTCGTCGAGCACAAACGCAACGTTGGAGCCGAAGCAACTCACGTTAAGTACCTGCGTGTCCGTGCTACAACCCGACATCGCTGCCACCACACCAGTCTCATCGAAGCCATAAGCTCGTCCGCTAAGCTTGATTGCGCGCCATCGATCAGGCGACACGATGAGCGAGTCTTCCTCGAACGAAGGCAGACAACGCTCATCAATGATGAGGCTTACTTCCTCAGCCGTTTCGCAGCAGCACCAGAAGGACATCTCACCAGTCTCTGCTGCTTCTCCTTCGCTTTCACTTCCTGCTCCTCCAGTGGACAGCAGCACAAGCTGTGTTAGCCCATAGGCGCTGGCCCGAAGGGCATCCTTCTGAAGTCTCACGAGCACAAGTGACTCCGGATACACTGATACCAAAACCCTTGGTTAGAATACCTGAATCAAAAGAAAGTGAAAGAGCATCGTGTCACGTACCTGTAAGGTATTGCCCGTCGCCAACACGAGAAGGTGGCTCAGCATCAGTTGGTGATGTCGGTTCACGGTCGGACAGTGCATTCTCCGCTTCCTTCGCCTGGGAGCATTACTCAAGTGTAAGTCCTTCGCAACGAAATTCAGTATGAAACACTACACACCAGGTTCGCACCTCCATTAATCCGTGCATTCCCCGCGATAGCTTTGACTGCAGACACGAGATAGCCGCCTCTAGGTGCTGCTCTTGGACGAAGATGACGTCCGTGTCGTAAGTGCTCATGTTGAGAATACTAATGTTTTCGTCTGCCAGCAGCTTCGACAAGAAACTCACGACGCCAGGGAATTCTGCTACCATTGGTCCCAAGTGGATCTTCAAAACGACTTAACCAATCAGTCCACCTTCGCCTTAAACTCTCAGCTTTGATCTCCCACCTGAATGGCTCGCCACGACTGCGGCGCCACAGTGATCAAGTCGCTCATACCCTGCAATAGTGCAACAACCAACATGAATGTTTCACCAACTTACAAGTCACCGGAGTCAACATAAGCCACGCACCGCTCGCTTGAACATGTCGACGCCACTGGGATCCATGAACAACGTGGTGCCCTCGCGCTCCGCCACGATGGAGAAAATCTCCGTCTGCTTCGAGCGACACACGTGGGTCTCAGTGCGCACGCAGCCTCCCTCGTTCTCATCGAAGCTGCAGCCACTGTAGAGTAACAGACTGCCAACAGTTCATATCCACCAACCAGTTAGCAACCAGAACATCAGTCCGCCTCGCTCGCTTTGCGCACATTAGCAGCTCACGCACTTGAGCAGCGGCCAGCTGCCGTGGCGGATGTGCTCAGCCGGCACGAACACGACACTCACGAGGCCTGCAACAAGCAACAAAAGACGAGGTTAGCAGACGTCTGTGAGCGTTGCGACTGGATGGACGCACCTGGCAGCAGCGTCGCGTGAAAGTTGGAGGTAGTGACGATATCCATCGACCTTCGATCGTGCTGTGCTGTGGTGGAGGAAATGCTAGATGGACGCAGCGTGGCGACGTTGACTCGGCGGTTATGAACTACTGGTATTGATATGAAAGCCACAAGAACTTACCACAACACTTGTAGAGCAATCGGAGATAGTGTCTTGTGTTCTAATATTACTGTAATTAAAAAACTAAATTATAAGCGCATTTCGGTTTAAGAAGCAGCTCAATTAAATCCAGCGACAAATTCTAATTACTGCAGTGTGTTTCAATTACTGGCAAGTGTCAGATCTAGCGAGAGACCTACCGATAATACAGATGATAACAGTAACATCAAAGCTATCTAACTAGTTTAGCTGACAATTGCTCTTTAACTGCACAGTGCCCTGCTAAATTCGCTTTGATGTGTGCCACACCATTTGTACCACTCGTGTACCCTTTTTGGTTTTGGGGGGCTTTTGCTTGCCCACTCCTTGTTGCTGGCATCGCGAGGCAGTAAGAGGAACGCTCACTCAGGCCAAGCCACGCAGGCGGCAGAAGCGCGACTGTGGGCGTCACTTGGCGCTCGACGTCTCTTTGTCTCTCTCTTCGGCGTATTCTCGCGGCTTAAACAGGCCAAAAACCTTCGGAAATCGCGAGCGCGGGCGTCTCTGCTCCCTCGCCAGCCAGTTCCCCCTCGCTCTCGGCGGTGCTGAAGCCTCTCACGCGTCTTGAGGTGCGGTCCGAGCCCAGAGCTGCAGTGAAGACACGTGAGCCGCTCTCGGTACCTGCAATTCACCCGAAATAGACGCATCAGACCGTTAATTAGCTAGGAAAAGGTACGTCCCGGTGCTCGAAAGTCCTGGGATGGAGGCGACTTAACTCTCGTCCTCTGTGTGCAGATGGCCAAGCGGAAGTTTGTATCCTCCAAGAAGAACGCGCCCAGTCGAGCCATCTCCAGTAAAGAGGCTGCACTGCACGGCCGAGGTGCTGGTGGTGGCGGCTCGGACTCTGACTCAAACGACTCTGCAGCCTCTTCTGACGTGGGATCGTCCACGCCACTATCATCCGAAGACGAGCAGGAGGATGGAAGTCAAAACGTGACGGTGATGCCAGCTGTCGGCCGAGGCAAACAACTCCGGTTTCCAACTGCTATATCTCGTGGTAAGGTGTTGCCGACTGAGGGCGGTGTAGCATCCGATGCTGACGACTCGGATGATGAGAGTTTGTTGTCCGTTGCGGACAGCGATGATGATGATGATGACGGAGCGACTACGATGGAGGTCGAGGAGGAACCTGCTATTACAACGCACGTCGAAGCTTCGACCGCCACACATGACCACAAAAATAGTAGTCAGGATACTCCATCCTACCCGATTAAAGCTATTCGCGCGCGGAAACGGCATCGCCCGGACTCGGAGTACTACAAGCAAATGTCGACATATGTACGAGACTGTTTGCTCAGTGTAAGACACGCAGGTAATAACGACACGCCGGTAGATGCTTTTAAAGATGACTCGTCACGACGGCATGAGGAATTTCGACGGAGGCTTGCTACAGGAGATGTTGAGCGCGTAACATGGAAGGAACCTCCTTCTGTGGAGTCGAGTGAAAAGCGGCGAGATCCTACCGAGTCTACTCCCAGCAAATCTAGTAAATCAAACAAGTCCAGTAAATCCAGCAAGGCTAACAAGTCAAACAAGCACACTAAGTCCAGCAAAAACAGCAGCAAAAGCAAGACTTCTACATCAAACACCAAGGATTCCGACACAAAAAAGACTACTTCTTCGTCATCAAATGGATCCACCAGTAATCTCACCCCACCGGCACAGTCTCCAGCTCCAGTTGCTCCAAGCGCACCAGCAATGTGCGACGTGTGCAAAAAGAAGTTAAGCGGAGAAACATCCAAGGAAGAGGAACAGGAGCAGCCTGTCAAAAAGGAGAAGGATGTAAAGTCAGAAGACGTGAACAGCCAGCAGGAGAGGTGAAGAAGGAACCTTCGCCAGCTGCAACTCCACCGACACCTGCTGGGTATTTCACGATCTCGTTTACACCAGGAAGTGATGCACAGAAGTTGCGTCTTGAGTCTGCGAAACTTATGGACGAGGCACGAAAACTTAAACATGAAGGAAATCGTCGTGGCTCGAGCGAGCGTGGTGCTGAAGGTCAACTGACGCAGGGCAAATATTACTTGCGATCAGGTGCCAAGTTTTTCGAGTACGCACTTAAACTGCAAGAAGTTAAAGTGGCGTATCAGGAGAAGAACGACATTCAGCATGCACACTCTTTCGGCGACAATTGCATAACGACACTCTCGCAGACTTCTTCGCTCATTGAGAGCACAATTCGCGCTTTTCAAAGTGCTGGCAGTATGCGGCTAGCTGCACTAGGGTGCAAAATGGCGTCAGTAGTACATTTGACCGTCTACCGGCTGCAGCACCGCAAGTTGCAATCGTTTTACTCGGAGCTTTTCACACCTGGACGTTCTCCTGAAACACGAGAGAATGGACTGACTCCACCGATCGACCCAAATAGCAACCTGAACAGCAATAGCAGCAAAGATGCCGCCATGCGCAAGCACTTGCTGAAGGAAATGGAACACACGCTGCGTGGCTTCGAGATGTGGCGGCGTTATGAGGCCTACAAGGTGAGTGTGCTACCGCGAGTGACAAATCCTGTGATCTTGGATCCCGCTGTGTTCTTTGAGGACCTCGAAGCTGAGCTCAACCAGTCTTAGTTGCTGGTCCGCGTTATTCGAATGTGAAACGAAACTAGGATGAAGTATCGCCGCCCACGTAGTAGCATAGTAGCAACAACACAGGATTGACACCAGGATAACCCTCTTGGTCTTTTGCAGCAAGGTCCCCACCGAACATGGAGAAATAGCAACAGTACACGCCGCTCGGCAAAGTAAAACACGCCATTGAAACTTGACGGTCACGATGCAGCAATTACGTTTCTTTTGTAAACTCACTCTTGGAAACGACGACATTGTCGCCCTTGAGCTCATAGAGGAAGGCAACGACCTTGGGGCCTTGCAACGCCATGAGCATGAAACTCGGTATCACGTCACTCGCAAAACTACTGAACGCGCCTGTAATGGATCCAGGATTGACAAACCATTTGCCTTGTTCTGTTCGAATATGTGACCTGTGACCAATAGAACGAACATCAAATACCATCATACAATCAAAACCAAAGCAGTAGTTACTCGTGAGTGTGGCCAGTGACTAGAATGTCGACGTTCATCTGGCGAAATAATGGATCAGTCTCGATTAAAAACCAACTGTTACAAGGTGCTTGCCTTTCGTTGGAGAGCAGCAAGGCCGTGCTGGTCGCCCCAAGGGACGATCTGGTGTCCATGACAGATTCCAATCCGAAATTGGCCGATCGTGACGACCTTCGTCTCGGGGTACGCTCCTTCCTGTCAGAATCGTTATGTTCCATTACTGTAGACGACAATCCCCTTGGCTATTTACCTGGTCGCAGTCTCCCGCCACAACATGGACATTAGGCGCCAAGTCCCGCAGCTCATTAAACTGCTCCTTTGTCACCAGATTTCCAGTGCACAACACGTGCTGCATCTTGTTGGGCACCTGACACAAGAGCAACTATGAGTTGTGTTACCTGATAGACCATGGCAGTCGTCGCACCAGCATTTTCTGGAACTTCTCGGGAATTTCAGAGGCTCGACTTGGGATGTGGCTGTCCCCCACGACCAGAACCAGCTGCAATACCAATAAGCCATGCACTGTCAATAGTCTAGAACTAGTCTCCAACCTCACACATGTCCGACCTCTCCGAAGCCCGACGCCATTTTTCTTGATGAGCTTCAATCGATGGATTCGCTCCGACTAAATGCGATTTCACAACGGTACGATGTACCAGCTCGTCGCTGATTGGCTTGTGCAAACGTCATTGGGATATTCAGACTGAACTGCGGTAACGGCAGACGTCACAGTTCGTCCTTCCCTCTTCCAGCGATCTCAGCGGCCATGGGGATCTCGCTCAAGCACGTGAGCTTCGTGATGCTCGTGCTGCAGAACACGGCGCTGTCCATTGTGTCCAAGTACTCGCGCGCCACAGCGGGACCCAAGTACCGCCCCAGCTCCGTCGTGCTGCTCGTGGAGCTGCTCAAGTTTGTGCTGTGCTTCCTCATGCTACTCAAGACCAAACGCGGCAACGTCAGGGCTTCCATTCGCACACTGCAGATCGAGGTATTCGCTGACAAGACGGGACTCACGAAGATGGCGGTACTCGCCTTCCTCTACGCGCTGCAGAACATGTTCGCACTCGTGGCCTACGACTACGTGGACGTGGCCACGTACCAGATCGTGTATCAACTCAAGATCATTACCACAGCCATGTTCATGATTGTACTGCTACATCGCCGCTTCAGCGTCGTGCAATGGTGCGCTATGGTGGCACTCATGGCAGGTGTGGCCATCTGTTCATACTCGCGACTGCCGAGTGGATCCCAACACGCAGACGAAGCCATGAGTAGCAAGAGATTCATCGGCATCTGCATCATGCTTGGATTGGCAGTCAACTCGGGCCTTGCAGCAGCCTACTTCGAGCGTGTCATGAAGTCGCACAAGGGTGTTGCGACGCAGCAGACGCTGGATCCGCTCTGGACACGAAATTTGCAGTTATCTGCCATCTCTGTGGGCGTCGCCTCCTTCGATCTCGTACGCAACTTCGGCGAAGTGTGGACGAATGGCTTCTTCTACGGATTTCATCCGTCAGTCTTTGCAGTTATCTTACTGCAGGCGGGTGGTGGACTCACGATTGCAGCCGTCGTGCGGTACTCGGACAACATCGTCAAGAACTTCGGCACGTCTTTCTCGCTCATATTGTCGTGCATCATCTCGAACTACATGTTCGACCAGACGGCCACGTTCTCATTCTACTTCGGTGTGATGCTCGTGGTAGGCTCCGTTTTCGTCTACGGCGACAGTCGCTTTGCAATCAAACCCGTCGCCAAGAAAGAGCGCCGATCCACGACTGAAGGTCTGGCACACGAAATCGCCATCGATACCACCAAGAATGCACAGGTGATGCACTCTGGAGGCCGCAACTTCGTTGCGCGGTCCGTGCAAACGTTTAACGTATTATGCGTTTAGAGTTAGAGGGATTTTCTTCTGCAATTGCTACTGCCCATCATACTTGTAAGCCTCGCCGAGGCAACAATTACACAGCAAACCACAAAGATCACGATGTTTACTGGGGTGGGAGCTTATTCGGATGAACAGCAGGGTACGCCTCCTTCGGAATCATTGCACGCGCTTTCGCGAGACGCTCCGCCAAAGCCATGTTGTTGGATTGACTTGGTACTGCATTGGGTCCAAAGATATTCCCACTTAAAACACGTGCACAACGGCCACAAAATTCCGTGATGGCGCTTGCTACCTCCTGGGGGCAGTCTTCCTGGATCGCATGCCCAGATGAATACATGAGTCTCATCTCGAATTTACCCATCATTTGACCACGCATGAGCTCCGTGTCGAGGCGATCAGAGCCTTAGACATCGATAACCAAGAGATTAGTGTACGTGAACTATTCGCAACGGCTTTACAGTCAACTAATATCTTACCTGCCAGTATCAACACTTTGGCTTCCTTCAGCGACAAAAACTGTTTCGACAGACCAATAAACCAGTCTAGACAGCACAGTAGTTAGCTAATACGGAAATGTGCAGTGATTTCACACCTCTTACCATGCCAGTACTTGGCACTGCTAGCCAAGTCCGTTTTCCACACCAGCGAGCCGTCTTCAAGCTGTTTCAATTGGGATGGAATCGAAACTTCGACAGCTTCCGGGTTATGAACAGTTCCGCTGTGTAGTGCCCAGTGAATGGCGTCCTTGTAGGAACGGAAACGAGACGGGCGCCTTTCAAGAATTGCGCCCATGTGTTTCAGCGAAGCCATGGCCGTTCCCTCCACTACATCGATCACCATCACACCCTCCAGTGATGGCACCCTGCCTGTGGCAGCAACGCGAACACCGAGCGCACCGCCCAAGCTACAGTTAAACAGCGACTAATTGACTGAGCGAAACGTTTTACAACAATCGGAAAAGCCACTGCAAGAGCCCGCACCTGTGTCCAACAATGATGGTTTGTGGATTCTCTTGATCAGCTCCGTCCGTCTTGGGAGGGATGACGTGGTCTAGAACATGTAGCGTATCTTGCACCAGCGTATCGATGGACAAGTCGTCGTCATTGGATGTGTGCGTCTGTCCGTGGCCTCGCAAGTCGAAGGCGTGCACCGTGCAGTTCTCCTTCAGTATGGCCTACAGGTATCAAAGTGGCATTAGGTTCAGCACAAACAGCACAAGTAGTAATGCTTTATACCGTCACGAGACACCAGGTCAAAGACGTGTAGCCTCCACCATGCAGCAGCACGACGTGAGGACCCTGAGAGCCTGCGTGATACACGCGGAATGTCTTCAATCGACGTCAGTGCAAGACCAAATTCGAGAGACAACGTCATTACACTCACGTCCCCATTGGGCAGCACCAGGTCCTCCTTCGAGTCGAAGTACTTGGCCCAGACGTCGTCGTACGCGTCCGTCATGGCAAGAAATGCGAATAAATTCGTAACACAATTGGTTGAAACGAGAAGTCTACTAGTTTCTGATTGGCTGAAATTTGACCACCTTCAACTTTCAATCATAAGGAAAGTCTCATGTGGCAGCTCATGCGCTGGTGATATCGTCAACTACGATCGAGCACCACCTGGCGGAAGTGGGAGAGAGGTTTGACATGCTCTCAGCATCGATATCGCAGTCGTCGGAAGGCCCCAGACACAACAATGGCCGCATTACCTGACCAGGAGACCTCCGGTCCACAGCTGATCGAGTGCACGAGCGACGTGCGCGACTTGAGCTCCGTCGTGAGCGACGAGTATGGCACGTTCGAAGTCTCGATGATCGAGGTCGAGTCCGAGTTCGAAGACCTGCGACTCAAATCCAGTCTCAATCTGTGCGAACGCGCGTGCTACACGTGCTCAGAGGAGTGTCTGTTTATGTGGCTGCTGCTGTCCGCCCCCTTCCAGCTCATGACGTACAAGACGCTGGTGTTCCACACCGCCAATTTCATCTTCTCAGTGTTCGCAGTCGTCTGCGTGCTCGTCCTGTACGTGGCCAAGCTGCCCTTGTCATTATGTACAATCCGATTCCGTCGTGTCGAGACGTGGACAATGCGCCATCTACTGCAACTCGATTGCGCGCTGTTCAATTTTGTGTCACCTCCGGCGAACGCATTATGGTCTACAGTCCCTCTGTCCACATGCAACAGGAGGGACTCTACGGTGTTTACGCACAGCTCTATTTCGGCGGCGTCAAGCTGCTCGCCACGGGCGTCCCCGGCGCAATTGCCGGGATCATGTTCGCCTGGTCACTGCAGAACGTTGTCGCCATGAGTCTCAGCAGCTCGGAGCCGGATGCTACCTCTCTTAATGGCCACTCACTGAGTGCTAGTCACGAGCTCGAGGTGATGGCAGTCGTGGCCATAGTGGCAATCTACGCCTGCGTGCTGCTGCTGCATGTCTTCGCCTTCATATCGCGGCAGTTCACGATCTTCTTCTGCTCGCAGTATTTGCTCTATGCTGGAGGTGTGTAGCACTAGAGTATATTACCAGCGGGGCTCTTTGTGCACGTTTAAGCCGAGCAAGAAGTGATTTCCTCTCAGTTTACTCAGATTTTACTCCAGCCTATGAGTTATCCCCAATAAAATTTATCCTTGATTCATGAGAAGATCGTCTAAAATGCTCTAGACTTAGTAAACCATTTCTCCATTTCTCCTAGTCTATCCCTATCATTCAGACCTTCATAGCGGTTGTCTGCGATTTTCCCATTTAGAAGAAAGGTGGTGACAGAGTGCCGTGACTTGGTCGCACTCCGACGATCGACATCTACACAACTTCTACTGTAGTATTCTCTAAGTTTCTGCCTGACGTACCAGATCTAAACGCTAAACACTATGGCTCATGTCCAAGTTTGTACAAACCATCATGTGACCCGTCAAATGGACGTAAATGTCAACTCTCGCGCCAGGTTTTTGAGGACTTCACTAGACAGTACTCACGGACTGGATCTTAACTCCACGGTCGTCACTTCAATGCAAGTCGAGATGTACAACCGAGGGAGAATTGATACCTCGAAAGTTCTATGGGTGAGTACCAAATTGATCGCTGCAATTTTCTGCACAATTATTCTCGCATTTGAGCCGAAGTTATTGGACTCTTACCAGTTCGACCTACGCAAGTACTTCTCTGGTGCATTAGGCGCATTTTTCACGTTGCTGTTCGTTGAGTCACTGGAGATGATGATTTGGGGTGTTTTGAATAAGTCCCTGAACTCCCCAACTGGTGTTTCAATCAATGACCTAAAGACGGTGATGAGTCTGGTAGGCGGGTTTGAAGGCACTCGACACTGCAGTAATTTTGCCTTGGTCAGTTTTTTTATTTACGCCCTTAAAGCTATTGGACCTGTATTGATTGCACTGGTCTTCAGCACGGGATTTTCGACCGAGGAGACGTGGACGGATGCTAGTGTTGGGGTGATAGACATGACTGAGATCGGAGGTTGCTTTCAAAGTAAATGTATCGCCACATCTGCAAGTGTACTAGGACTCTAAATTTCTCGAGTATCGACGAGACGAATTTTGATGGTGCAAACATGTCTGGACAAGGAGAAGCTAACATTTTCTACCCGATTCTTCCGCAAGCTGCTGTTGAGTCGTATTGGAGCAGTTCTCCAGGCAGAGCACCTGTATTCTCAATTAAGCAACTACCTGGATTATTCGTTGAGGCAACAACATCAACACTCAAGCTTATCCATCTATGAAACACTCCATTGAAACGACAATCTCACAAGCGTACCTCAACCTATCATACAGCGCTAGTATCAAGGAAGAATGTGTATTTTCGATGGAGTTGGCAGGACAAGTGCTTAGTTCCTATCGTACAACCGTGTTTCTCTTTACCAGCAACGTATCCTGTGCAACCGCAGATACAACGATCATTACACAGAATGGCAATATAAACATTACAGCAACCGAACTGCATCCTGTTAGTGACTGCAAATGGGACAACTCGTCATTAGAGATGTGGCGTAGTTTTGGAAGCAGCATTGGTCTTGCGATTCGATACAACTACAATGCATGGTTTCACTATCTGGCAAACGATACGAACCCTTCGCGTCAGATCAGTAGAATGCTCGGCAGTGTTGTCGCTCACAGACTATCAACTGGTGAAGCCACAATTAAGAGATATGGTGGGACTTACGAGGGTACCACACAGTACGGAGTATCGCGAAAGGGTGACTCGGTGGACGGCATACGTTGCGGGTACATTTCTGTTCATGTACATCCTTCGTGTTGCCCAATTGGTTTGGATACCGTGTTTCCTTTTACGACCCGACCTCCTCAGTTTGCTGACTTCCTCTCCCATTTTCGAGCCATCCCACCTGCTACTACGCACGTGAAAGCGGAAGGTAATGTTTGGGGTAATCGGTTGTAGTGTTAATAGCAGATTGGTTGCCGAATTGCCGCATCCAGATGCTCTAGTCTGGTTGCCATTTAGTTGTGCTAAGTTCACTCAATGCATTTCACAAATTACATCAGCATAACCCCTTGACAAGCAATTCCATCGATGAATAAGGATGATTTGGATGACGGCTTCATTACTCGATGTGTGGTACAATCAGACACGCGAGCTCCCAACGCTTTGACCAGATCCTTTACAGTTTCGGCGCCTACAAACTCGGTCATGTGTTCATGAAGCTTCGGCACATCGCACCAAAGATCGCCACACAAGTCAATCGTCTTTTCAACTGCGTAGCGGATGCCCACAAACGTAAAGTCTTCTTCTCCAGACTGAGTTGTCAATAGATCAGTCATTTTTCACGCGCCTCCGCCTTTGCATCAAATAGCTTCCTTCAGAACTTCAAAAGCAAATCCACGGTTGACGTCCTCGTGGTTATTAAATTTTTCTGAATCTCCACAAGACTGCCTCCGCTTCTTTCAAGTCGACAATCGAGACATACTCCTCGGCAATTGACTTCGCCTTCTTGGCAATCTTCTCCTGGGCTCTTCATCAAGGGGGAATCGCCTTGGCACGCGGAGCAGGCGACTGTGGTTTCTTCCAGTTGCTGGACCACGACGATTAGGAAAGCTCGCTGGCGACCCGCTAGGGCCACCACGTGTACCTTGTCGAGCGCCAACGCCAAAGGCAGCAGGTCTAACCGATGGTCCAGTCTTGACCGAATCATCTCGTGCTCCGATGCCACGCGGAAGCGTCATCTGCCTGTTACTATTGCCACGACTGCTCATCGACTGGGAGTGCTGGTACACAGGCGCCATAGTCGAACGACCACTGTTAAAGCCATCGCGGGACGACGGAAATGATCACTTGTCGTGAAGTAAAACGCTTATCCTTTTAAAAAAGGAATTGAATTAAATAAAATCATCGTTCTAAATGTAAAACGATTGATTCAACCCACTTTGTACAGAAGTTGTAATGCATGTACGGATGCTAGAGACATCACCAGGTCCCCCGCAAGGCTCAGTATGAAAAATACTGGCGCTGGGGGCCGCAAGATCGAGAGACGATGGAGCGCGGTCGCACGGCCTCACGCTCATCAGTGAGCGCGCGCTGCACCACTGGACGGACAACGGCCGCTCGGACGTACGTGTGCGTACTGCCGTTGTGTCCCTAATTGCCGTAGAACTGACTCCTTCCTGCAGATTAACGCGCTTCACTCGTGCTGGGGCGATTTTTCCGGCCACGAGGCGGAATCGGGTGGGTGTTTAACTGTTTTTACACTGCACGTTACTCGTATACTCATCGCTGCCGCTCAAGACCTCCCGCGTCTGCTGTACGAGCTCATGTGGATCGTTCTACAGGCCAAATTGAGCAAGCAAGAGGTGCTGGGGGCTGCTGAAGGACGCGGAGCTGGTGCGTGGTTCTATTCGGGGTTAAAACACACTCTCCTGTGCTAAATAGTGGTGTTTTATGCTGTAGACCAAACACCCGAAGGCGTGCGACCTGCTCACGGACTGCTGTGGGTCATTGGCAACGAGGTAGAGGCCAGTGAGCGCGGCCATGAGCGCCATTCGTCCAGAGAATGGCGCAATCTGTGCGCGCTGGTCAAGGCCACCGTGGACGAGAAGCTCGTAGCACTGGAGGCCCTCAAGTTGTCGCTGGAGTTTGACCTGCTGCACGACGCAGAGCTCGCGCCGAGCCACATCTGCTGGCCAAAAGACAGTGCGTATCAACACCAAGACACTGTACACAGACCAAGTACAATCTGCTTCGTGAAGAGACGGAAGGTTTTTCCAAGGTTCTGTGTCTACTACACACAGGCGTGACCAAGAGCCAACTTGAAGCGACGAGAACGGATCTCATGGCGCTCATTGGATTCTTTGATTGGACGCTAACCGTGTCTTGGATTTGGTGCTAGATGTCTACGAGATGCACCCACGCAACGATTGCTTTGCACAACTTCTTGATATTTTCAAGCGCGAAAGCTTACCGCATATTATGGGCTTCAAGTTCCGTTCTACAAGCGCGACCCGCCTGCTGTAGAAGGGGTCACGACGCCACGCTCACTTTACCGTCTTGCTGCGACGTTATTGAACAAGGGGCTTCTGGAGCTGGATGCTCTCTTGCCGCACTTGGCGCCATCTCGTGATGACATTGTGAAATTGTCCTTGGAACACGAAAAGGAGATGATTAAGAAAGCGGGGTCGTTTGG
>VOQZ01001721.1:0-28741 GCA_008079305.1 Phytophthora palmivora | reverse complement strand
CGGACTGGGAATTGATCAGAACTACACAGCAGTTGATCGCGATGGCTGGACTTATGCTGCAGATTTCGTCGAGATTGTACGCTTACTCGGTGACGATCTCAGTCACGCTTCACGTCATCCCACTGATGCAGTGCGTCGTCGTCGATGGATCCGTTATCGCCAGCCTGTGGATGAAAGTGTCCCGCAGTCTCCAACAGATTCAGGTGGAACCAATCGTTGGCTTCCTCGGCAACATCAAATAATTGGGCTGACTCGACCAATGGACAAAACAACGATTACATGATGGATGATAACGATGACCCATTCATGCGTACTGCTCAAAAGACGCAAACAGGCTTCCGTGTAAATGTGAACTTTGCTCATCGCGGAAAGAAGGATAATACGAAGGACTATCAGAGTATTAGTCTGACAGATGTCATGTGGTTAGTGAATGCACATGACGTGACAAATGCTCCCACTGAGGAACTAATGCGCGAGAAGACTGCCAATCTCGAGGAACAGATTAAGGAGGCTACCCTCCGCTCGAAATCACTTGAAAAGGATCTCCGATCCCAGCACGACAAGCAGACTAGAGAACTTACGCTTCAACAGAAAAAATTCGATGCACTTGTGGCGCAGTACAAAAAGATTCAAGCTGAAAACGAAACGGTCCAAGCCAGTGTATCGGAGCATCGTGTCAAAGTGGAAGCTCTCCGCAAGGAAGCGGTACGTTCCTGAACAACATTGGTTAACGCTTTCGAAGGTCGTTAATGTGCATGTATTGGGTATGTTGTGTGCCATTTGACAGACTGAAAAAGATATGCTGGCGGTACGCGTTTCATCTATTGCCTTTTAGACGAATTGTGGCCAGAAACTGACCAAAGACGTTATAATGTACAGAATGAAGAGCAACGCGCACTAAACGCAGAAACAGCAGCGCAAAACCAAGCGCTTGAAGAGAAGGCTAAAGCTCTTGCTACTGCGCGCATGCGTTACAAGCGTGACAACAAGCAGCTTGCCGCGGCAGTGGAAGATGCCAAGAAGCGGTTAGAGCAACACAAGGCTCAAGCTAATGTGGACTCGCAGGATCCAGTCGCCAAGGACCTGAAAACTGAGATGGAAAGGGTGCGGCAACTGCACGCAAAACTGGAAGCGGTGCGCCAGCACCGTCTTGTCGTCGAAGAGGAGAGCAAGGCACTATTTAACCAAGTGGTAGAGAAGAAGGCTGACCTGAAGTTCAAGTCCAAGCAAAAGGTAAGCAAACTGATTTTTCGATGCGATCTTGCTAGAGTACTGACGCTGTTTCTTGATCTTCGTAGATGGAAACGGCATTAAGTGAGGTAGATGCAAAGATTAAAGCGCTGAAGGAAGAACAGGCTGCTGTGTCTAAGAGCTTGGCGCAGAAACCGGAGGGCGACGCTCTGCGGAAGATTAATGCCCGAAGGAACGACATCAGAAGCGAACTTGGCGCATTGAAGGAGAGACGAACTATGCTACTTGCGGAGAAGCGGAAGCAAGAAGGGTGGAGCTTTAGAGATTTTGGAAGGAGCTCCAAACCTCCTTGTGCGTGTCGTGTAAGAAATGTTTGCACTGCGGACGTCAGAAGCCCACCGCCATTGATCGTTGCAGGCGTGCCGAGGACAATGTGACACGAACTTGTTAACAATGTGTGATTTCTCAGATTTTTTCCGTGTGCCTCCCAAACGCAAACGACCAGCTTCGTCGGTCAATATGGCTTCGCCGCTACTATCCCTTCGTACGAAGTTCCTACTGTATACCCGTTTCACGGTATATCAACCATTCAACATTGCAGCAACAACCTTCAAATGGTTCTTACTTCAATAGCTCAGTACGTGTCGACCTTTATCTCTCCACTCGAGAGATGTCCAATGATGAGCATAGAGTTTCGATTGCATCATCCAGCATGTCGTCGAGCACAAACGCAACGTTGGAGCCGAAGCAACTCACGTTAAGTACCTGCGTGTCCGTGCTACAACCCGACATCGCTGCCACCACACCAGTCTCATCGAAGCCATAAGCTCGTCCGCTAAGCTTGATTGCGCGCCATCGATCAGGCGACACGATGAGCGAGTCTTCCTCGAACGAAGGCAGACAACGCTCATCAATGATGAGGCTTACTTCCTCAGCCGTTTCGCAGCAGCACCAGAAGGACATCTCACCAGTCTCTGCTGCTTCTCCTTCGCTTTCACTTCCTGCTCCTCCAGTGGACAGCAGCACAAGCTGTGTTAGCCCATAGGCGCTGGCCCGAAGGGCATCCTTCTGAAGTCTCACGAGCACAAGTGACTCCGGATACACTGATACCAAAACCCTTGGTTAGAATACCAGAATCAAAAGAAAGTGAAAGAGCATCGTGTCACGTACCTGTAAGGTATTGCCCGTCGCCAACACGAGAAGGTGGCTCAGCATCAGTTGGTGATGTCGGTTCACGGTCGGACAGTGCATTCTCCGCTTCCTTCGCCTGGGAGCATTACTCAAGTGTAAGTCCTTCGCAACGAAATTCAGTATGAAACACTACACACCAGGTTCGCACCTCCATTAATCCGTGCATTCCCCGCGATAGCTTTGACTGCAGACACGAGATAGCCGCCTCTAGGTGCTGCTCTTGGACGAAGATGACGTCCGTGTCGTAAGTGCTCATGTTGAGAATACTAATGTTTTCGTCGGCCAGCAGCTTCGACAAGAAACTCACGACGCCAGGGAATTCTGCTACCATTGGTCCCAAGTGGATCTTCAAAACGACTTAACCAATCAGTCCACCTTCGCCTTAAACTCTCAGCTTTGATCTCCCACCTGAATGGCTCGCCACGACTGCGGCGCCACAGTGATCAAGTCGCTCATACCCTGCAATAGTGCAACAACCAACATGAATGTTTCACCAACTTACAAGTCACCGGAGTCAACATAAGCCACGCACCGCTCGCTTGAACATGTCGACGCCACTGGGATCCATGAACAACGTGGTGCCCTCGCGCTCCGCCACGATGGAGAAAATCTCCGTCTGCTTCGAGCGACACACGTGGGTCTCAGTGCGCACGCAGCCTCCCTCGTTCTCATCGAAGCTGCAGCCACTGTAGAGTAACAGACTGCCAACAGTTCATATCCACCAACCAGTTAGCAACCAGAACATCAGTCCGCCTCGCTCGCTTTGCGCACATTAGCAGCTCACGCACTTGAGCAGCGGCCAGCTGCCGTGGCGGATGTGCTCAGCCGGCACGAACACGACACTCACGAGGCCTGCAACAAGCAACAAAAGACGAGATTAGCAGACGTCTGTGAGCGTTGCGACTGGATGGACGCACCTGGCAGCAGCGTCGCGTGAAAGTTGGAGGTAGTGACGATATCCATCGAGCTTCGATCGTGCTGTGCTGTGGTGGAGGAAATGCTAGATGGAGGTAGCTTGGCGACGTTGGCTCGGCGGTTATGAACTACTGGTATTGATGTGAAAGCCACAAGAACTTACCACAACACTTGTAGAGCAATCGGAGATAGTGTGTTGTGTTCTAATATTACTGTAATTAAAAAAGTAAATTATAAGCGCATTTCGGTTTAAGAAGCAGCTCAATTAAATCCAGCGACAAATTCTAATTACTGCAGTATGTTTCAATTACTGGCAAGTGTCAGATCTAGCGAGAGACCTACCGATAATACAGATGATAACAGTAACATCAAAGCTATCTAACTAGTTTAGCTGACAATTGCTCTTTAACTGCACAGTGCCCTGCTAAATTCGCTTTGATGTGTACCACACCATTTGTACCACTCGTGTACCCTTTTTGGTTTTGGGGGGCTTTTGCTTGCCCACTCCTTGTTGCTGGCATCGCGAGGCAGTAAGAGGAACGCTCACTCAGGCCAAGCCACGCAGGCGGCAGAAGCGCGACTGTGGGCGTCACTTGGCGCTCGACGTCTCTTTGTCTCTCTCTTCGGCGTATTCTCGCGGCTTAAACAGGCCAAAAACCTTCGGAAATCGCGAGCGCGGGCGTCTCTGCTCCCTCGCCAGCCAGTTCCCCCTCGCTCTCGGCGGTGCTGAAGCCTCTCACGCGTCTTGAGGTGCGGTCCGAGCCCAGAGTTGCAGTGAAGACACGTGAGCCGCTCTCGGTACCTGCAATTCACCCGAAATAGACGCATCAGACCGTTAATTAGCTAGGAAAAGGTACGTCCCGGTGCTCGAAAGTCCTGGGATGGAGGCGACTTAACTCTCGTCCTCTGTGTGCAGATGGCCAAGCGGAAGTTTGTATCCTCCAAGAAGAACGCGCCCAGTCGAGCCATCTCCAGTAAAGAGGCTGCACTGCACGGCCGAGGTGCTGGTGGTGGCGGCTCGGACTCTGACTCAAACGACTCTGCAGCCTCTTCTGACGTGGGATCGTCCACGCCACTATCATCCGAAGACGAGCAGGAGGATGGAAGTCAAAACGTGACGGTGATGCCAGCTGTCGGTCGAGGCAAACAACTCCGGTTTCCAACTGCTATATCTCGTGGTAAGGTGTTGCCGACTGAGGGCGGTGTAGCATCCGATGCTGACGACTCGGATGATGAGAGTTTGTTGTCCGTTGCGGACAGCGATGATGATGATGATGACGGAGCGACTACGATGGAGGTCGAGGAGGAACCTGCTATTACAACGCACGTCGAAGCTTCGACCGCCACACATGACCACAAAAATAGTAGTCAGGATACTCCATCCTACCCGATTAAAGCTATTCGCGCGCGGAAACGGCATCGCCCGGACTCGGAGTACTACAAGCAAATGTCGACATATGTACGAGACTGTTTGCTCAGTGTAAGACACGCAGGTAATAACGACACGCCGGTAGATGCTTTTAAAGATGACTCGTCACGACGGCATGAGGAATTTCGACGGAGGCTTGCTACAGGAGATGTTGAGCGCGTAACATGGAAGGAACCTCCTTCTGTGGAGTCGAGTGAAAAGCGGCGAGATCCTACCGAGTCTACTCCCAGCAAATCTAGTAAATCAAACAAGTCCAGTAAATCCAGCAAGGCTAACAAGTCAAACAAGCACAGTAAGTCCAGCAAAAACAGCAGCAAAAGCAAGACTTCTACATCAAACACCAAGGATTCCGACACAAAAAAGACTACTACTTCGTCATCAAATGGATCCACCAGTAATCTCACCCCACCGGCACAGTCTCCAGCTCCAGTTGCTCCAAGCGCACCAACAATGTGCGACGTGTGCAAAAAGAAGTTAAGCGGAGAAACATCCAAGGAAGAGGAACAGGAGCGGGCTGTCAAAAAGGAGAAGGATGTAAAGTCAGAAGACGTGAAGCAGCCAGCAGGAGAGGTGAAGAAGGAACCTTCGCCAGCTGCAACTCCACCGACACCTGCTGGGTATTTCACGATCTCGTTTACACCAGGAAGCGATGCACAGAAGTTGCGTCTTGAGTCTGCGAAACTTATGGACGAGGCACGAAAACTTAAACATGAAGGAAATCGTCGTGGCTCGAGCGAGCGTGGTGCTGAAGGTCAACTGACGCAGGGCAAATATTACTTGCGATCAGGTGCCAAGTTTTTCGAGTACGCACTTAAACTGCAAGAAGTTAAAGTGGCGTATCAGGAGAAGAACGACATTCAGCATGCACACTCTTTCGGCGACAATTGCATAACGACACTCTCGCAGACTTCTTCGCTCATTGAGAGCACAATTCGCGCTTTTCAAAGTGCTGGCAGTATGCGGCTAGCTGCACTAGGGTGCAAAATGGCGTCAGTAGTACATTTGACCGTCTATCGGCTGCAGCACCGCAAGTTGCAATCGTTTTACTCGGAGCTTTTCACACCTGGACGTTCTCCTGAAACACGAGAGAATGGACTGACTCCACCGATCGACCCAAATAGCAACCTGAACAGCAATAGCAGCAAAGATGCCGCCATGCGCAAGCACTTGCTGAAGGAAATGGAACACACGCTGCGTGGCTTCGAGATGTGGCGGCGTTATGAGGCCTACAAGGTGAGTGTGCTACCGCGAGTGACAAATCCTGTGATCTTGGATCCCGCTGTGTTCTTTGAGGACCTCGAAGCTGAGCTCAACCAGTCTTAGTTGCTGGTCCGCATTATTCGAATGTGAAACGAAACTAGGATGAAGTATCGCCGCCCACGTAGTAGCATAGTAGCAACAACACAGGATTGACACCAGGATAACCCTCTTGGTCTTTTGCAGCAAGGTCCCCACCGAACATGGAGAAATAGCAACAGTACACGCCGCTCGGCAAAGTAAAACACGCCATTGAAACTTGACGGTCACGATGCAGCAATTACGTTTCTTTTGTAAACTCACTCTTGGAAACGACGACATTGTCGCCCTTGAGCTCATAGAGGAAGGCAACGACCTTGGGGCCTTGCAACGCCATGAGCATGAAACTCGGTATCACGTCACTCGCAAAACTACTGAACGCGCCTGTAATGGATCCAGGATTGACAAACCATTTGCCTTGTTCTGTTCGAATATGTGACCTGTGACCAATAGAACGAACATCAAATACCATCATACAATCAAAACCAAAGCAGTAGTTACTCGTGAGTGTGGCCAGTGACTAGAATGTCGACGTTCATCTGGCGAAATAATGGATCAGTCTCGATTAAAAACCAACTGTTACAAGGTGCTTGCCTTTCGTTGGAGAGCAGCAAGGCCGTGCTGGTCGCCCCAAGGGACGATCTGGTGTCCATGACAGATTCCAATCCGAAATTGGCCGATCGTGACGACCTTCGTCTCGGGGTACGCTCCTTCCTGTCAGAATCGTTATGTTCCATTACTGTAGACGACAATCCCCTTGGCTAGGTACCTGGTCGCAGTCTCCCGCCACAACATGGACATTAGGCGCCAAGTCCCGCAGCTCATTAAACTGCTCCTTTGTCACCAGATTTCCAGTGCACAACACGTGCTGCATCTTGTTGGGCACCTGACACAAGAGCAACTATGAGTTGTGTTACCTGATAGACCATGGCAGTCGTCGCACCAGCATTTTCTGGAACTTCTCGGGAATTTCAGAGGCTCGACTTGGGATGTGGCTGTCCCCCACGACCAGAACCAGCTGCAATACCAATAAGCCATGCACTGTCAATAGTCTAGAACTAGTCTCCAACCTCACACATGTCCGACCTCTCCGAAGCCCGACGCCATTTTTCTTGATGAGCTTCAATCGATGGATTCGCTCCGACTAAATGCGATTTCACAACGGTACGATGTACCAGCTCGTCGCTGATTGGCTTGTGCAAACGTCATTGGGATATTCAGACTGAACTGCGGTAACGGCAGACGTCACAGTTCGTCCTTCCCTCTTCCAGCGATCTCAGCGGCCATGGGGATCTCGCTCAAGCACGTGAGCTTCGTGATGCTCGTGCTGCAGAACACGGCGCTGTCCATTGTGTCCAAGTACTCGCGCGCCACAGCGGGACCCAAGTACCGCCCCAGCTCCGTCGTGCTGCTCGTGGAGCTGCTCAAGTTTGTGCTGTGCTTCCTCATGCTACTCAAGACCAAACGCGGCAACGTCAGGGCTTCCATTCGCACACTGCAGATCGAGGTATTCGCTGACAAGACGGGACTCACGAAGATGGCGGTGCTCGCCTTCCTCTACGCGCTGCAGAACATGTTCGCACTCGTGGCCTACGACTACGTGGACGTGGCCACGTACCAGATCGTGTATCAACTCAAGATCATTACCACAGCCATGTTCATGATTGTACTGCTACATCGCCGCTTCAGCGTCGTGCAATGGTGCGCTATGGTGGCACTCATGGCAGGTGTGGCCATCTGTTCATACTCGCGACTGCCGAGTGGATCCCAACACGCAGACGAAGCCATGAGTAGCAAGAGATTCATCGGTATCTGCATCATGCTTGGATTGGCAGTCAACTCGGGCCTTGCAGCAGCCTACTTCGAGCGTGTCATGAAGTCGCACAAGGGTGTTGCGACGCAGCAGACGCTGGATCCGCTCTGGACACGAAATTTGCAGTTATCTGCCATCTCTGTGGGCGTCGCCTCCTTCGATCTCGTACGCAACTTCGGTGAAGTGTGGACGAATGGCTTCTTCTACGGATTTCATCCGTCAGTCTTTGCAGTTATCTTACTGCAGGCGGTTGGTGGACTCACGATTGCAGCCGTCGTGCGGTACTCGGACAACATCGTCAAGAACTTCGGCACGTCTTTCTCGCTCATATTGTCGTGCATCATCTCGAACTACATGTTCGACCAGACGGCCACGTTCTCATTCTACTTCGGTGTGATGCTCGTGGTAGGCTCCGTTTTCGTCTACGGCGACAGTCGCTTTGCAATCAAACCCGTCGCCAAGAAAGAGCGCCGATCCACGACTGAAGGTCTGGCACACGAAATCGCCATCGATACCACCAAGAATGCACAGGTGATGCACTCTGGAGGCCGCAACTTCGTTGCGCGGTCCGTGCAAACGTTTAACGTATTATGCGTTTAGAGTTAGAGGGATTTTCTTCTGCAATTGCTACTGCCCATCATACTTGTAAGCCTCGCCGAGGCAACAATTACACAGCAAACCACAAAGATCACGATGTTTACTGGGGTGGGAGCTTATTCGGATGAACAGCAGGGTACGCCTCCTTCGGAATCATTGCACGCGCTTTCGCGAGACGCTCCGCCAAAGCCATGTTGTTGGATTGACTTGGTACTGCATTGGGTCCAAAGATATTCCCACTTAAAACACGTGCACAACGGCCACAAAATTCCGTGATGGCGCTTGCTACCTCCTGGGGGCAGTCTTCCTGGATCGCATGCCCAGATGAATACATGAGTCTCATCTCGAATTTACCCATCATTTGACCACGCATGAGCTCCGTGTCGAGGCGATCAGAGCCTTAGACATCGATAACCAAGAGATTAGTGTACGTGAACTATTCGCAACGGCTTTACAGTCAACTAATATCTTACCTGCCAGTATCAACACTTTGGCTTCCTTCAGCGACAAAAACTGTTTCGACAGACCAATAAACCAGTCTAGACAGCACAGTAGTTAGCTAATACGGAAATGTGCAGTGATTTCACACGCCTCTTACCATGCCAATACTTGGCACTGCTAGCCAAGTCCGTTTTCCACACCAGCGAGCCGTCTTCAAGCTGTTTCAATTGGGATGGAATCGAAACTTCGACAGCTTCCGGGTTATGAACAGTTCCGCTGTGTAGTGCCCAGTGAATGGCGTCCTTGTAGGAACGGAAACGAGACGGGCGCCTTTCAAGAATTGCGCCCATGTGTTTCAGCGAAGCCATGGCCGTTCCCTCCACTACATCGATCACCATCACACCCTCCAGTGATGGCACCCTGCCTGTGGCAGCAACGCGAACACCGAGCGCACCGCCCAAGCTACAGTTAAACAGCGACTAATTGACTGAGCGAAACGTTTTACAACAATCGGAAAAGCCACTGCAAGAGCCCGCACCTGTGTCCAACAATGATGGTTTGTGGATTCTCTTGATCAGCTCCGTCCGTCTTGGGAGGGATGACGTGGTCTAGAACATGTAGCGTATCTTGCACCAGCGTATCGATGGACAAGTCGTCGTCATTGGATGTGTGCGTCTGTCCGTGGCCTCGCAAGTCGAAGGCGTGCACCGTGCAGTTCTCCTTCAGTATGGCCTACAGGTATCAAAGTGGCATTAGGTTCAGCACAAACAGCACAAGTAGCAATGCTTTATACCGTCACGAGACACCAGGTCAAAGACGTGTAGCCTCCACCATGCAGCAGCACGACGTGAGGACCCTGAGAGCCTGCGTGATACACGCGGAATGTCTTCAATCGACGTCAGTGCAAGACCAAATTCGAGAGACAACGTCATTACACTCACGTCCCCATTGGGCAGCACCAGGTCCTCCTTCGAGTCGAAGTACTTGGCCCAGACGTCGTCGTACGCGTCCGTCATGGCAAGAAATGCGAATAAATTCGTAACACAATTGGTTGAAACGAGAAGTCTACTAGTTTCTGATTGGCTGAAATTTGACCACCTTCAACTTTCAATCATAAGGAAAGTCTCATGTGGCAGCTCATGCGCTGGTGATATCGTCAACTACGATCGAGCACCACCTGGCGGAAGTGGGAGAGAGGTTTGACATGCTCTCAGCATCGATATCGCAGTCGTCGGAAGGCCCCAGACACAACAATGGCCGCATTACCTGACCAGGAGACCTCCGGTCCACAGCTGATCGAGTGCACGAGCGACGTGCGCGACTTGAGCTCCGTCGTGAGCGACGAGTATGGCACGTTCGAAGTCTCGATGATCGAGGTCGAGTCCGAGTTCGAAGACCTGCGACTCAAATCCAGTCTCAATCTGTGCGAACGCGCGTGCTACACGTGCTCAGAGGAGTGTCTGTTTATGTGGCTGCTGCTGTCCGCCCCCTTCCAGCTCATGACGTACAAGACGCTGGTGTTCCACACCGCCAATTTCATCTTCTCAGTGTTCGCAGTCGTCTGCGTGCTCGTCCTGTACGTGGCCAAGCTGCCCTTGTCATTATGTACAATCCGATTCCGTCGTGTCGAGACGTGGACAATGCGCCATCTACTGCAACTCGATTGCGCGCTGTTCAATTTTGTGTCACCTCCCGGCGAACGCATTATGGTCTACAGTCCCTCTGTCCACATGCAACAGGAGGGACTCTACGGTGTTTACGCACAGCTCTATTTCGGCGGCGTCAAGCTGCTCGCCACGGGCGTCCCCGGCGCAATTGCCGGGATCATGTTCGCCTGGTCACTGCAGAACGTTGTCGCCATGAGTCTCAGCAGCTCGGAGCCGGATGCTACCTCTCTTAATGGCCACTCACTGAGTGCTAGTCACGAGCTCGAGGTGATGGCAGTCGTGGCCATAGTGGCAATCTACGCCTGCGTGCTGCTGCTGCATGTCTTCGCCTTCATCTCGCGGCAGTTCACGATCTTCTTCTGCTCGCAGTATTTGCTCTATGCTGGAGGTGTGTAGCACTAGAGTATATTACCAGCGGGGCTCTTTGTGCACGTTTAAGCCGAGCAAGAAGTGATTTCCTCTCAGTTTACTCAGATTTTTACTCCAGCCTATGAGTTATCCCCAATAAAATTTATCCTTGATTCATGAGAAGATCGTCTAAAATGCTCTAGACTTAGTAAACCATTTCTCCATTTCTCCTAGTCTATCCCTATCATTCAGACCTTCATAGCGGTTGTCTGCGATTTTCCATTTAGAAGAAAGGTGGTGACAGAGTGCCGTGACTTGGTCGCACTCCGACGATCGACATCTACACAACTTCTACTGTAGTATTCTCTAAGTTTCTGCCTGACGTACCAGATCTAAACGCTAAACACTATGGCTCATGTCCAAGTTTGTACAAACCATCATGTGACCCGTCAAATGGACGTACATGTCAACTCTCGCGCCAGGTTTTTGAGGACTTCACTAGACAGTACTCACGGACTGGATCTTAACTCCACGGTCGTCACTTCAATGCAAGTCGAGATGTACAACCGAGGGAGAATTGATACCTCGAAAGTTCTATGGGTGAGTACCAAATTGATCGCTGCAATTTTCTGCACAATTATTCTCGCATTTGAGCCGAAGTTATTGGACTCTTACCAGTTCGACCTACGCAAGTACTTCTCTGGTGCATTAGGCGCATTTTTCACGTTGCTGTTCGTTGAGTCACTGGAGATGATGATTTGGGGTGTTTTGAATAAGTCCCTGAACTCCCCAACTGGTGTTTCAATCAATGACCTAAAGACGGTGATGAGTCTGGTAGGCGGGTTTGAAGGCACTCGACACTGCAGTAATTTTGCCTTGGTCAGTTTTTTTATTTACGCCCTTAAAGCTGTTGGACCTGTATTGATTGCACTGGTCTTCAGCACGGGATTTTCGACCGAGGAGACGTGGACGGATGCTAGTGTTGGGGTGATAGACATGACTGAGATCGGAGGTTGCTTTCAAAGTAAATGTATCGCCACATCTGCAAGTGTACTAGGACTCTTAAATTTCTCGAGTATCGACGAGACGAATTTTGATGGTGCAAACATGTCTGGACAAGGAGAAGCTAACATTTTCTACCCGATTCTTCCGCAAGCTGCTGTTGAGTCGTATTGGAGCAGTTCTCCAGGCAGAGCACCTGTATTCTCAATTAAGCAACTACCTGGATTATTCGTTGAGGCAACAACATCAACACTCAAGCTTATCCATCTATGAAACACTCCATTGAAACGACAATCTCACAAGCGTACCTCAACCTATCATACAGCGCTAGTATCAAGGAAGAAGGTGTATTTTCGATGGAGTTGGCAGGACAAGTGCTTAGTTCCTATCGTACAACCGTGTTTCTCTTTGCCAGCAACGTATCCTGTGCAACCGCAGATACAACGATCATTACACAGAATGGCAATATAAACATTACAGCAACCGAACTGCATCCTGTTAGTGACTGCAAATGGGACAACTCGTCATTAGAGATGTGGCGTAGTTTTGGAAGCAGCATTGGTCTGGCGATTCGATACAACTACAATGCATGGTTTCACTATCTGGCAAACGATACGAACCCTTCGCGTCAGATCAGTACAATGCTCGGCAGTGTTGTCGCTCACAGACTATCAACTGGTGAAGCCACAATTAAGAGATATGGTGGGACTTACGAGGGTACCACACAGTACGTGGAGTATCGCGAAAGGGTGACTCGGTGGACGGCATACGTTGCGGGTACATTTCTGTTCATGTACATCCTTCGTGTTGCCCAATTGGTTTGGATACCGTGTTTCCTTTTACGACCGACCTCCTCAGTTTTGCTGACTTCCTCTCCATTTTTCGAGCCATCCCACCTGCTACTACGCACGTGAAAGCGGAAGGTAATGTTTGGGGTAATCGGTTGTAGTGTTAATAGCAGATTGGTTGCCGAATTGCCGCATCCAGATGCTCTAGTCTGGCTGCCATTTAGTTGTGCTAAGTTCACTCAATGCATTTCACAAATTACATCAGCATAACCCCTTGACAAGCAATTCCATCGATGAATAAGGATGATTTGGATGACTGCTTCATTACTCGATGTGTGGTACAATCAGACACGCGAGCTCCCAACGCTTTGACCAGATCCTTTACAGTTTCGGCGCCTACAAACTCGGTCATGTGTTCATGAAGCTTCGGCACATCGCACCAAAGATCGCCACACAAGTCAATCGTCTTTTCAACTGCGTAGCGGATGCCCACAAACGTTAAAGTCTTCTTCTCCAGACTGAGCTTGTCAAGTAGATCAGTCATCTTTTCACGCGCCTCCGCCTTTGCATCAATAGCTTCCTTCAGAACTTCAAAAGCAAATCCACGGTTGACGTCCTCGTGGTTATTAAATTCTTTCTGAATCTCCACAAGACATGCCTCCGCTTCTTTCAAGTCGACAATCGAGACATACTCCTCGGCAATTGACTTCGCCTTCTTGGCAATCTTCTCCTGGGCTTCTTCATCAAGCGGGGGAATCGCCTTGGCACGCGGAGCAGGCGACTGTGGTTTCTTTCCAGTTGCTGGACCACGACGATTAGGAAAGCTCGCTGGCGACCCGCTAGGGCCACCACGTGTACCTTGTCGAGCGCCAACGCCAAAGGCAGCAGGTCTACCCGATGGTCCAGTCTTGACCGAATCATCTCGTGCTCCGATGCCACGCGGAAGCGTCATCTGCCTGTTACTATTGCCACGACTGCTCATCGACTGGGAGTGCTGGTACACAGGCGCCATAGTCGAACGACCACTGTTAAAGCCATCGCGGGACGACGGAAATGATCACTTTGTCGTGAAGTAACGCTTATTCCTTTTTAAAAAAGGAATTGAATTAAATAAAATCATCGTTCTAAATGTAAAACGATTGATTCAAACCCACTTTTGTACAGAAGTTTGTAATGCATGTACGGATGCTAGAGACACTCACCAGGTCCCCCCGCAAGGCTCAGTATGAAAAATACTGGCGCTGGGGGCCGCAAGATCGAGAGACGATGGAGCGCGGTCGCACGGGCCTCACGCTCATCAGTGAGCGCGCGCTGCACCACTGGACGGACAACGGCCGCTCGGACGTGTGCGTACTGCCCGTTGTGTCCCTAATTCGCCGTAGAACTGACTCCTTCCTGCAGATTAACGCGCTTCACTCGTGCTTTGGGCGATTTTTCCGGCCACGAGGCGGAATCGGGTGGGTGTTTTAACTGTTTTTACACTGCACGTTACTCGTATACTCATCGCTGCCGCTCAAGACCTCCCGCGTCTGCTGTACGAGCTCATGTGGATCGTTCTACAGGCCAAATTGAGCAAGCAAGAGGTGCTGGGGCTGCTGAAGGACGCGGAGCTGGTGCGTGGTTCTATTCGGGGTTAAAACACACTCTCCTGTGCTAAATAGAGTGGTTTTATGCTGTAGACCAAACACCCGAAGGCGTGCGACCTGCTCACGGACCTGCTGTGGGTCATTGGCAACGAGGTAGAGGCCAGTGAGCGCGGCCATGAGCGCCATTCGTCCAGAGAATGGCGCAATCTGTGCGCGCTGGTCAAGGCCACCGTGGACGAGAAGCTCGTAGCACTGGAGGCCCTCAAGTTGTCGCTGGAGTTTGACCTGCTGCACGACGCAGAGCTCGCGCCCGAGCCACATCTGCTGGCCAAAAAGACAGTGCGTATCAACACCAAGACACTGTACACACAGACCAAGTACAATCTGCTTCGTGAAGAGACGGAAGGTTTTTCCAAGGTTCTGTGTCTACTACACACAGGCGTGACCAAGAGCCAACTTGAAGCGACGAGAACGGATCTCATGGCGCTCATTGGATTCTTTGATTTGGACGCTAACCGTGTCTTGGATTTGGTGCTAGATGTCTACGAGATGCACCCACGCAACGATTGCTTTGCACAACTTCTTGATATTTTCAAGCGCGAAAGCTTACCGCATATTATGGGCTTCAAGTTCCAGTTCTACAAGCGCGACCCGCCTGCTGTAGAAGGGGTCACGACGCCACGCTCACTTTACCGTCTTGCTGCGACGTTATTGAACAAGGGGCTTCTGGAGCTGGATGCTCTCTTGCCGCACTTGGCGCCATCTCGTGATGACATTGTGAAATTGTCCTTGGAACACGAAAAGGAGATGATTAAGAAAGCGGGGTCGTTTGGCCAGATTAGTCTTGCAGGTAAGAAAGATGCCGATAAGCCAGACGTTGACGATGAAGCAGCAGCAACAGCTGAGAAGCGCAAGCAGGATGGAGAGCACAACCAAGTTTATGGTGTGATTATTGGTCTACTGGAGATTGGTGCACGGGAACATGCTTTTAAAATGATTTCGTGGTTCCAGAAGAGAGGAGTGAATCCCCTTACGTTTACACCGCTCACGACAGAGCTCTGTGCTGTTGTGAACGTAATGGTTGAGGATGTGTATGCATTGCTTTCGTCCCGCCATCTGCACCTTGTAGGAGGCAAGAATGGTGCGTCCGCGGTCTCCAGGACTAAAGTAGTGCCCCACGCGAGCGCAAGCAACCACTACGTTCGTCGCGTGGCTAAATTAGAAGACTGTGTGTCTGAGGTGTTCCCTATAGTGACAATGATCGGCCCGCAATTATTTCATGACCAATTCCTTTTCGTTAAGCTGCTGCGGATCGTCGGCAAGTTAGTCGATGATCACACCAAGAAGTCCAATTTCTCAGCTGACAAAACCGACAGTGAAATTGCTCTTTTAGACAAGGTAAAGGCGCTACTGGTGAATACGTTCCTTCCGGCAATGTCTCTTCAGGAGTGCAGCCCGAGTACGGCATTCCTGGTTTGGGACCTGGTGAAGGCGTTGCCGTGTGATGAGCGCTACCGAATGTACCTGCACTGGTTTGAGGCGTATGATAAGTATCCGGAGTTGCGCTTGAAAGAGGCGCAGGTAGTACAGAGTACCCGTGGTGTCATGCGACGACTTACAGCAGACCGAGCAAAATTGTCGGCTCGCAGTCTGACTCATGTGGCACATTCGAACCCGTTGATCGTGTTCCGCACAATGTTGCGACAGATTCAGTCTTACGACAACCTCATTCAGCCCGTGGTGGATTCATTCAAATTTGTTACGCCGTTGGGGATGGATGTACTCTCGTTTGTTCTCGTTAGCGAATTGTCTAGGTCACAGAAGTCCATGAAGTCAGATGGTACTCACGTTTCGCTTTGGTTGACGTCCCTTGCTAATTTCTCGGGCAGCTTCTATCGCAAGTATCCAAACGTGGAACTAGCAGGTCTTCTCCAATACCTCATTCAACGTCTCCAGAACTGGGCGTCCGTGGATCTCATTGTATTGAGTGAACTGCTGACGAAGATGGGGTCGTGTTTGAGCTTGGAAGATATTTCAGTGAGTCAGCTAGAAGCACAGGCAGGGGGCCACATCTTTGGTATGAACCAACTGACCCGAAGTTCCAGAATCGTCGTGCCATCCCGAAACTACGAGATGCTTTGATCAAGCGGAATTTGGCGTTACCGTTGTGTATTTTAATTTGTCAGATGCGCAGCCGCATTGAATACCATGAGGACAGAGACCTGCCTCACCTTAAGCTGCTCGGGCGTGTGTTCGATACCTGCCAGCTTACTCTCAGTCAGCTTTTACAATTCCTTGGTGGTGTTGTAGATCCGTTGGTTTACCGGAAGATGCTTCCCTCGATCACGACGCTAGTTCACGAATACAACATTCAGCCGGAGCTTGCAATGGCCCTCTGTCGCCCAGCTATGCGCAGTGATGACCCCGTTCTGCAAACTGCCCCGCGGGGTGTGCACGCCACTGGTGGGTCAAACACGGCAAGCAAAGGAGTAGCTACGAATGGATCCGCAACCAACGATGCATCAACTGAAGAAAAATGCTGGTACATGTACAACCCAGAATTCTTGGAGGATATCAGGCGTGCCCTGCGTGTTGATAATGGACCCGACTGCAAACCTGAAGACCCGTTCACAGGATTAACACCAGAAGTGTACGCGACATTCTGGGGTCTGAAATTGTATGATATTCACATCCCGTTCCAGCAGTATGAATCGGAGATTTTACGCCTACGAAACTCTGTCACTTCTGGCTCAAATGCTTCGCTCAGTGCAAGTGAACGGAAAAGCTGAAAGAGAAGACTACACAGATGATTGACGTTCTGACGACGGAGCAGAAGGATCAGGTGGCTCATCGGAAACGAGTGTACGAGAGACTAGAAAAGATGAAGAGCAAGTTTTTCATGGATGAGCCTAATAACCAGCAGACAGCCATCAATGAGCTGCTGCAAAAGTGCGTGATCCCACGCTCGCTTATATCACCTGAAGACGCGCTGTTTACTGCTAAGTTCATGGAGCGCTTGCATACGTTTTCAACGCCCCAGATGAGCACTCTCCAGTACATCCACAAGGTGAATATGAAAGTGTCTGCGATAGTACTATGCGCAACGGAACGAGAGGCGAGCAATTTTGGCATTTTTATGAAAGAGACTCTGGGTATCGTTTTGCGATGGTATCAAAATGGAGCGACTTACGATGATGAAGCAATCCACGGTAAGATTGGCTTGAGTCTGGATCTACATGATGACAAGAAACGCCTTGCTCACCGCCAATTCAAAGCGGCATACGCTAACTGGCACAAGCAATTGGAACTCGTATACACGACGGCCTTGTCGAGTGGCGAGTACATGCCAATCCGTAACACCCTTGTGGTACTCACAAAACTGATTGATGTGTTTCCGGCGGGTCGTGGAACAGCTGAGGTGATTTTGGGGATCGTAGAAAAACTTACGAATGAAGACCGAGAAGATATTAAGATTATGGCGAAGCGGTACTTTGCTCTACTGACGAAACGCAAGGCTTCTCTTATCGATGACAGATTACTACGCACCCGCAACGTTCCAGCAAAATCTCCGGCTGCCGCGCCGTCCAGCAGCGATAAGAAGAGTGCGATAGACCCTGCTGATGACAAAACGAATGACAATGACGACGACGAAAGCACGCGTAATAGTTCAGCAAAGCCAACACTAAGCCGTGCGGAAAGTCAAGAGTTGGAGAGTGGCGAAATTGTGATGGGAAAAAGCAGTAGCAATCTTTTGTCCGGGAGGACAAAGCAACGAGATTCGGAGCGTGGGCGCGGTGATCGTAATCGTAGTAGTCGTGCTGGGCGGGGTGGTTCAGCTGAAGCTTCTCGCAATCGTGGAGAGCGGGAAGAGCCTGAAGATCGTCGTGACAGTTCTGCTGAAGCTCCTCGTGAGCATCGCATGAGTGAAAACCGACGCGGCCGTCGAGATCACCGTGATCGTGGGTCTTCACCCGCGGGTGGGGCTTCGACGAACAATAGAACGAATGAGTCTCGCGAGCGCAGCGGATCAGCATCCCGTAAGCACGAGCGATCACCAGCTCCGCGTCGCAGTCGATCAGGAGATCGTGCCGATGACCGTGGAAACAGCAGCGACGGTCGGCGCCCATCTCGTGAACGCGGGCGTGAACGAGGGCAAGTTAACCGTGGTGGAAGAGGTGAAGGAGACCGCAGGGGACGAGGTGATCGTGATACGAGTGCGCACCACAGCAGCCGTAGTCGCAGCCACGATCGACATGAACGTAATGCAAGAAATCGTGGGTCAACGACCGAACGCGAAGATAGTGATGCGAATGACACATCCAGGAAACCAGAGGCCTCAAAGCCTAGTCCAGCACGGAACCAGGAGTCTACGAAGTCAATATCATCACCAATGCCAGACCGGGACTCTGAACCTTCTAAGACCAACAGGGGAGTGAAGTCAGATCACGAGTCCGAAATTTCTGCTCCAGAAGTCGGTCGTAAGAGAGCACGTTCTGGGGAGCAATCAGAAGCTGCATTGCGCCGGCAGCTTACAGCAGAAAAGGAGGCGAAAGCAAAAGAACAACAGTCTGGTGAGCGCACGAGGCCTATGGGGCGTGATCGCATGCGCCCCCCTCTACCATCTGCGGCGGCATCCCCAGCAGGGATGCCCTCGCCGACGGGTGCTGGAACACCAACTGGTGGCGCTCGGAAAATTGTGTCGCTGGTGTCATCATCCCGCAAGCGCGAGCGCGAACCTACGGGTGAGGGCGAGACGCCAGCTAACAACGCCCCAGAAGGAAAGCGGCGTCGTGATGGCGGAGGTAATAGCAACAGCCAAGGTGGTGAGCCCAAGCGTGGTAATGAGGATAAGCGCAAGCGAAAGAACAAGGGTGGCGATGGTAACAATGGGAACCAGCAGCAGCGCGACCAAATGTAAGTGACCTTGACTACTGGGATACTACTTTAGGGGAAGATGAGTGCTGACGAATTTATGGTTGATGGAAACAGGCGTGGACGTCCAGATCGTGGTGGCCGCAATGGTGGAAACGGCGACAGACGCGGCGGCCATGATGAACGGGGTGGAAATGGTGGAAATGGCGGTGGTCGTCGACGTGATCGCAATGATAACCGTGGGGGCCGTCGGTAGAGTAGGATATCCAAGACCCCTGATGAACAAGAGGAGTAATCGACTAAGCCAAAGAGCACCGCCACCAATGTATTCGTGATTGCAGCAGGCAGTGTGATCGACTAGATAAAAAACAACGAGACTCTTAACGCTTTCATAACTTTGGCGACCGTCTCGTGCACCAAAGTATCACAAATCCATCGGACAAGAGTCAACATGGGGCTCCGCCGTCTCGCGCTCGTGTTCCCTGGTCAGGGCAGTCAGCGTGTAGGAATGGGCAAAGACCTGTTAGCAGACTGGCCGCGTATTGTCGGCGACGTGCTGGAGGAGGCCAGCGAGACTACGGGGCTCAGTCTACGGCGTCGGATGATGGAAGGTCCAGCCGATGAGCTCACACCCACCCACGTGGCTCAGCCGGCTCTGCTGGCAATGTCAGTTGCGGTGATGCGTGTTCTGCAGCACGAGACGGAGCTGCCACCTGTACGTTATGCTCTGGGTCATTCATTGGGCGAGTACTCCGCACTAGTGGCAGCCGCGGCCATCGACTTCGCAGATGCTGCTCGTCTCGTGCATCTCCGCGGACTGGCCATGCAGCGAGCTGTGGCTCCTGGTGTAGGCGCTATGGCGGCTCTGATGCCTGTGCGTCCTGAAGACGCTGAGTGGCTGTGTCAAGAGGCCGCTTCAAGCACTGAGAAGGTCTGCCAAGTGGCCAACTACAACTCAAGCAAGCAGACAGTGATCAGCGGCGACGCACAGGCTGTGGACGCCGCCATAGCTCAAGCCAAAGCCACCAAGAAGGCACGTCGTGCTGTGTTGCTAGATGTTAGCGCTCCTTTTCACTGCGCACTGATGGAACCAGCGAAACTGGAGCTTCACGAGCATCTGGAGCAGCTACTGCGTGACAACAAGCTCCACGATCCAAAAGTGCCTGTAGTGTGGAACGTTGAAGCAGAGGCGACAGCTAAAACCCCTACAGAGATCGCACAAGTGTTGGAGAAGCAGGTCGTTCACGCAGTGCGCTGGAGTGACAGTGTGGACTACTGCGTGGACCAACGAGTGGATCATTTCTTGGAGTTGGGTGTTGGTGGTGTGCTGGGTGGCCTCATCCGACAGCAAGCCAGTGGTGTCATGACTACGAACTGCGGCACGACGGACGAGATCAAGACGTTCCTGAAAGACATGAATTGAAGGTGAATCAAGTCAAATCCACTGCTCCTTTGCTTCTCTTACTTGTCGTTTTAGTTAGTCCAGACTCGTCCAATTCCTAGGCGCTTGAGTCTGTCACAACAGCGTAAGTCATTTACTCTTCCTCCAGCACCGGCGGTTCGCCAATCTCGCTGGACTTGACGTAGGAGTAACGTGTGTTGGCCGGGCCACTGGGACGCCGCACGAGGAACTCCGTTCCTGCACGCTTAGCGAGGGCTTCCTCTCTACATCCCAACGCGTCAGTTTTGCGAGCATTTTAACTGCTATTTGCTTCTTTTTACCTGGCGAAGACCTCCGAGTCCGTCTCTGGGACGTTCGTGAGGCCCAGGAAGAGCACGATGGGACCGCCTAACATGCCCATGTAGGCTGAATACTCCCAGCCCTTGCGCTCGAACCGGTGCGTGGCCTGTAGCAGCAAAAAGACGTTAGAACTCTTGATTTCGAGGACATTAAAGACGAAACGCACGTTGTTAGTGAGCATGGCAGTCTCGGGCATGTGCACGTGAGCCTTGGCGTGGCTGGCGAAGCCGCGGGCGCCCAGCAGACGCACACAACGAGTGATGGGCTGCTGCATGATGGCAAGTGTCCAAGGTGGCGTCTGCGCCGCACGATCTCTCAGAATAAGAGGGACAGTTTAATGAATTTTTTGATTGGATAAAAACCAACTGTATGGATATTTGTAAGGAAATGGGCCTTTACATCCGGACAGTGAAAATGCCTGAACCACCAGAACATGGCTACAGTCGGATGGATGTATCTCCTCGATGATCATTGTTGTCGCCGATCATACGTATTGATTGCCATCTTCTCTGCAAAATGCATTTCCTGTTGCGTGAATGTGATAATTAGTTTATGCGAACAGCATACCGACAAATGGGTTTTACCTTGAATGGAGCCATGGTAATGGGGTGCACGGCAGCAACATCAGCGAGTGAGTCTCGGTGGCAGCGAACAGGTTCATCTAAAACGCCTCGAGAGTACTCGCCAGAGTAGGAGATCACACCCATCACGTCTGACGTGGCAGGATTGGTGGGTTGACGACGACGTGCTGACTCCGCCAGTAGCAGGACAAGAGGCTTCGCCACACCAGGAAGGAGCGGAACTAATTGCTGGAGATGTTCGTTTGCGCGACAATGGATGAAGATCTGGAGATTGCCAATGCAAACGATTAGCTGGTGTCTTGGTATCTAAAAACATCAACTTACCTGGGTGGCCACAACAGTGAGCAGCTCGTTCTTGAGAGTCGAGTCACGTCGAGCTTCGAGAACACTCATGTCTGCATCGACACTTTCAGCTACGGCAGACAGGGATACTGTGCAGTATGCAGTTTTTGCTGTGCCTTCTCAAAGTCGGGTGGACTCCTTTTCTGAGCTTCGGCATTACGTTGTGCTGAGTCGAATTCACTGAGCTGCATTGTGCACAAACAGGAAGTCAAAACACAGAAGGTAAATGCCACGCTCTCGAACCTTTTGCTTCAGATTTCGGAGCTGTTGGCTCAATGCGGCGTTGCTGCCTCGCAGTTCCTGCAGTGGTTGCACAACAGTCCGGTACTGAAGAGATTGAGCCACGTCGAACACGTTTTCTTGTAATGATTGCTGAATCTCCTCCACACGGAGGGAGCATTGAGCTAGAGCTTTGACACCTGGACTTTGGTCGCCAGATTCAGATGAAGCTGCTGCTCCCACAGTACCAAGTCAACTCAGAGGTAAAACCAACATTTCTCTCCAACTGGTAGTAGTACCTTCCTGCGCATCCTGCATTTGAGACTCGAAAAAAGCCGAGAACGCGTGCATTAGTTGTGCGGTGGCTTGAGCGTATGTGTGGGTTGCATTCGTGTAGTGTGTCATGGCCTTTGAAAGATCTTCCAGACGGTCATTGTAGCGGTTAAACCTGTAGAGACAGTGTTAGGTTCCGTACACGCTGATAGTTTCTCTGACTCATTGCTACCTTTGTGTGCGGTATTCCAGCACGGGGTCGACGCCACCTTCCGATCCAGCACCGATCGACCGAGCAATTTCATCCTTCAGCCTGTTCGCCAAACCCATCAACGTGCTATCAACAAGAGCGTAGGGACTCACTCACCGACGCGACCCGTCCTTCACGCCCTTCATGAGAGATCCATCCTTCACATTCTTCATCAACTGTATGGACACAACCGTATTAGGCAAATGCATTAAGTCACTATCCATCCATCATCCTACCCAGGACGCCATGATCGCTTCGTCTCTTCTTGGATTAACGAAATGACGGGTCGCTTCCAAACTCAGACGAAAACGGTCGTCGCGCTTAGTCACTGCTCAAATGGACTATGAGATTGATGGAGCTTCATGACAGCACATGAGCAGCTTGCGGTTTTATGCTGCTCTGCATTCACTTCTCGACTTCCGATCTCGACTTCCGATCTCCTAACGACTTTGACTACCTACCTCCACCAATGCAGTTCGCTTTGAACCTCTGTGTGATGTCGTTGACATTCCTGCAAATTGACAGTCGGCCTTCCTTTGTGACTCGTATCCCGAATGGCAATGAAGTGACTGGAGTTGCTGCTCTTGGACACGTGAACGTTGCTGGAGGCGGTGCAACGAATGCGTTTGGTAGAGCCTTCCAAGCCTCTGGCTACCAATGGACAAAAGAGCTGTGCCAAAGCGACTCGGACAATGACGGAGCTACGAATGGCGAAGAACTCGGTGATCCGTGCTGCACCTGGACATCTTCCACTGGTTTTGGCGGTTCGTCCTCTTCAGCGTCTCCAACTCATCCAGGCGTCCCCAACAGCTTCACATCGACTCGATTAGCTGCAATGACGTGTGGAGAAGCAGATGTCGATGCGGTTGCTTCAAGTGGATCAACCTCTCTTCCTTCATCGGCGTTTGCTTCTAGCTCACCGTCGGACTTTGGTAACAGTGGCTCCTTCTACGATGTGGTGGTGACAAACACTCCTCGCTTCTCTCCTCGTCCAAAAGTCGACCAAATATCTCCAACTCCTGTCACGTCCGATGCTAAACAACTCCAAACTGTTGTGGTTGTCTACTGCTTTAGTATCGCTCTAGCTCTATTAGCGATGTAGCTACAAGTTGAAGTTGTCTGTAACCCAATACGTAACCCTCAGTGTAACCCTTTCAAATTGAATGTACCCTACTTGCTGCAGCAATGGATGGGAAGCGCGACTCACCCGCTGATCTCTTCTCTCGAGTGCTCCACGGCGCTTCATCTGACAGTACTGCAGTGGGTGGCTTCCTCGTGTGTCTGGACGTCCCGTCGGCGACGGAATTCGGCGTGGACTACGAGGTTTTCCGCACAGGTCCAAAGTTCCAGGGCGTCAAGTTCCTTCCACTGGGAATTCACTTTGTGCTCTTCCGCTCTCGGGAGCAAGAGCACGGCATTCGTCAAGGCTTTTTCATCCATGTAGAGAGACATGCACAGGTGATTGTGAGGGAGTGGAGCCTCGAGAAGGAGGAACTAGGGCCGCCAAGACCTGGACTTAATGTCGACAACCTCGAACGTACGTCAATCTGGACACTCGATGCTACTGGAATTGGTCTGACCTCATTGTTGCTCTTGCAGGCGCGGTGCTGTCATTCCAGTTGGATAGCGGACTGGGGCCATATCCGAAGCAGCACTGGAAGACGTGGCAGCGATTGTCCAACTTTATTTCTGCGGAGGTGTTGCAGGTTTGAAGCGATGATGGAGATGGTGGAGATTGCTGCTAATAAGTGGCTGTTGTGGTTGACTTTTGCAGCACTGCGGTGTGGAGTTTGGTGCCATTTTACTTCCTGGAGACGCAATTGAAGACGCTGCGACTTCGACCAAGACGCAGGACGGCGTCATCCCGTACTTCCCAGACCTGCCACGAACGGTGCGATTCACAGCGCTGCAAAAAACGAGAACCGATCTGTCGGCGGAGGCGAGGACAATTTACCACTTTGATCGGAGGTGCGCAACACTGTACCAAGCTCCTTGCAGCAGAAGCTCACTTTGATGTGTTATTGCAGTGAAAGGCTGGAAGAGTTGATTGAGACGGAGTTTGGTGGAAAGTGGAAGGAACTGATTGGTGAATTGCAGTTGTCATTCGTGGTGTTCCTGCAGCTGTCATCCCTCGCCGCACTGGAGCAGTGGAAGCAGGTACGTTCGTCGAACGGGATTGTGTTTCTCATGCCTAACGCGTCGATTTCCTCTGGTGTGTAGTTCATTGCCCTTTTGTGCTCCTGTGAGCGAGCTCTCGCTTCCCACGTTCCATTGTTCTTGGCGTTCATCAAGCTCTTCCGAACGCAGTTGGAACAGGTGCGTCGCGTTTCAACTCGACGGAGCAACGTTTTCTCACTCTCGTGTTCAATAGATTCCCCAGGACTTTTTCCAGGACGAGACAACGAGCGAGAACTTCCTCAGTCCATGTCTCTCGTCTCTGCTCGAGTTGATCGAAGCTGACGACGCTCCACGTGAGGGTAGAATAGACGAGATGCAACTCAACCCTAGGTTCGCACTAACTCTCTCGTGTCTAACAGCTACGTGAGAAGGCTTTTCATTCCGACAACTTCTCGCCAGTCGCTTCCACTGGGATTTCCACGAGTTTGCACCTGTCGTCGTGTCGGTACGTGAAGATACGTTGTTCGAGAGTGATGGTCCCTTAGTATTCTTCAATACGCAGGACTCGAATGATGTAGCGTCACTTTCGACAATCACTCTCACTCAACACGAAGATGAAGCGAATGCAGCAATTGCCGCTGCATTTCTCGCCAGATAATTTGGCGATGTATACAAAATGCAAGTGTCTGTTGTACCACACCAAGTGTACACCACCCGTTGGTTGGCTGGCCCGTTTGGGTCACATTAAAGTCCCCCTCGCTCGGGACAAGGGGAGAGCTTTAGCAGAGAATCGCTTGATGGAAACATGAAGCCGCAGCACGTCAGTTCCACCCCCGGCGGCCGCGGCTACGGCAACGGCGGCGCACCACGCGGCAATCCGCACCATCTCGGTACATGCGACGGCTCGAAATCCGCGTGCTGACCTCGAATTAACGCCTCGTATCTACAGAATACAGACCCAAGGGCTCTCAGCACGAGACGCCCACACACCCACAGATGACGCCACCAGGAGCCGACGGCATGGACGTCAACGCGCCAGTCTTCAAGCAGGGCGGAGGCTTCAACCTGCAGCACGTGCGTAGTCGATCTGTACCTCGTTTTCACTGGATCTTACTCTCTTTTCTCGCTCATTTGCAGACGGCGAGGCCTTATAATGGACCCATGACCTACACTCCTCCGCCGCCCATGGGAGGCCAACCAGGTCCCATGCCACAGCAGATGCGCGGACCCCCTGGCCACCATCATCACCACCCACGTCCGCGTGGACCCCCACGAGGAAGCATGCATCAGCAACAATACATGCCCAGAGGAGCCATGAACCCAGGAGCACAGGGGTACTACCCACCACAGATGCAGATGCCACCTCCATATATGATGGGGCCGGGTCAGTACATGGGAGGACCGCCCATGTACGGCATGCCGCCCATGCAGGAAATGGGCATGGGAATGGGAGGGATGCCCATGCCCATGTCAGTTCCTCAGCCACAGCATCAGCCACCACCGAAACGCGAGAACAAGAGACTGGAGATCATTGACCCCAAGACAGGAAAAGCCATTGTACTCGGACGTGGATCGTCGTCGGGACGTACCAGTGATGCCAGCTCTACCTCTGCAGCAGATGATGCTAAGGCGACAGTTTCTAGCACTAGTACCACAGCACAGAGCACTCCACAGAAGAAGGAACCAACACCTGCAAAGGAAGCAGCGCCCCCTGCACCAGAACCACCACTGACCGACACGAAACAGAACGGATCAACAAAATCTGTGACAAAATCGCCAAAAAAATCTCCTAAAAAGAAGATTGTCAATGAGAAATCAGCAGCGGAGAGTTCTACAAAATCTACACCCGATGCTGCTCCTCACACAGCAAATGGCGCTAAGGAAACAAAGGAGGCAAAAACGATTGCTGTAAAAGAACCGAAAACCTCTGTTGACAAGACAGCTGTCACTGCTGTCGATACGATGGTACAAAAGAAATCGGAGACAAGCAACATTGGATCCTCCACTACAACCACCAAAACTACCACTACGTCCAATACTGAGGTATCATCTCCTAAGAATGCCGCTAAGGAGACGAAAGAGAGCACCTTATCCGTCAATCAGTCCAAGACAATTTCGCCGAAGAAGAAGACTCCTACTCAGGACGCTGCTCCAACTGCGCTGCAGCAGAAGGCCTTAACTGTGGAGAAGGACGACACGGTGAAGGGTGAGGCGGAAAAGGCAGTGACTAACACAGTCGAGAAAACCACCGACGTGAGTGTCGTCGTTCAGAAGAAGTCAGGCGGTAAGGTGACCTACACGCTAGAGCTACTAATGAGGTACGGAACCAAAGTTTCATGCACGACAACCTGGTGTGGAAGTGCATTCATCTATAATACTCACTGTTTTGGCTATTTTGCAGCTTTCGTGAACAATACAAGGAACTCCCAGATGCTGCTGCTGCCCCAGACTCTAAGTGGCCTTCGATGGAGATCACCAGCGAGGTTGCTGTGTCACGCGGTGGATCCCGTGGAGGACGTAATGGAGCTGGCTGGGACCGTGGTGACAAGCAGTCCGGTGGGTCAGGACGCCAAGGATCACGTGGTGGCCCAGGCGGTAGCCAGTGGGCACGATCCCAAGATCTCCCAAAGCGTAGCGGAAGGGGAGAACGCGGTGGCCGTGGTGGACGTGGTGGTCGCGGGGGTCCCCCGGATCCTCCTCTTCTGGATGGCCCTGTGTTAAGCCATTGACCCGCTCAGCTAACCGCTGGATTCCTACTAAGAACGCATCTACATTGGAAGTGACAAAGAAGAATGTGAACAGTATCATGAACAAGATGACTCGTGAAAAATTCGACCGTCTGGCTGGACAACTGACTAGTATCAATATGGAAAGCCTGGAAATGCTGCAATCTGTCATCAAGATCATTTTCGACAAGGCTGTCGGTGAACCGAACTTTTGTGATATGTACGCAGATTTGTGCGTTCATCTGGAAACCAACTGGAAGGTTTGGTCGTTCCTGAAGATCGTTCAGAACGATGATGACAAGATGTTCTATTGGACAACAATGTCCGACTCGGATTCAGAAGTCGTTGGACCCTTTGAATCAGTGAATGGCGCCTTGGAATCGGCCAGTGGTGACGAATTTGAACCCGTCCCAGCTCCTTCTAACATGAAATTGAGTGAAGTGCGGGTACGAAACCACAAATTCGTTAAGGTGTGGGGGAAGAAGATCCTAAAGAGCCTCGGTACTACTGGTCGGGTCAAGACCTAGATGATTTGGGTGACGACCAGGTGTTGAATGGCCCTTACGAAAGCCACGAGGTCGCGAGCCGCTTCGCAATTAAGACTTGCTCATTCAAGCGCATCTTGTTGAACGCATGTCAAGAAGAGTTTGAGAAGGATAACATCTACGAAGAACTGGAAAAGAGCTTCAAGAAAGACAAAGAGGATGGAAAAATTACTCCACAAATGGAAGCTGACTACGAGGAGAAGCGGCTGATTATGAAACTGCGCATGCTTGGTAACATCCGCTTCATCGGCGAGCTATACCGAAAGGGTATGCTTCAGGAGCGTATCATGCACGAATGTATTATGAAATTGATGGATGTTCGTCTGAACAGTGATGGTATGCTGGTGTGTGTGCACCCGAACAACCCTCCCGACGAGGAGAGCATTGAATCTCTTGCCAAACTGTTGACTACAATGGGAAAAGATCTTGATAAGCATGGTGCGCAGGGCTTCATGCCATCGTACTTCCACTACTTGGAAAAACAGCTGGTGAAGGACAAACGCCTATCGTCTCGTATTACCTTCATGATCAAGGATGTCATCGAGTTGCGTCAACACAGGTGGGAGCCGCGCCGGAAAGAATTAAAACAGAAGACTTTGAACGAGATCCGAAAGGAGGCAGAGCGCGAAGCTCGTGCTCCGCCAAGCAGTGCACCAAGCGGTAGTAGTCGCGAGCGTGGAGATCGTGATCATTTCCGGTCTGACCGTCGATCAAACTCGTCCCGCGATGGCTTTAACAGTGGTCGTTCGACTATGGCGCCTGTGTACCAGCACTCCCAGTCGATGAGCAGTCGTGGCAATAGTAACAGGC
>VOQZ01001720.1:0-41637 GCA_008079305.1 Phytophthora palmivora | reverse complement strand
TCGACCGACGATCCTTCGTCGACGACATATGCTTCGGTAACGAGACGTTCGACGGCTGTCTAGCGACACTGGACCGACTCTCCAACGCTTCACAGAGTGTCGGATCAGTGTCAACCTTCACGAAGAGTATATTCGTGCAGTCAAAGGTGGACTTCCTGTCCCATGAAGTCTCGTCCGAGGCATTCGAGCCGATCCGAAGAAGATCAAGGCAGTGACGGAGGTCCTTTCCTTTCACAACGTCAAAGAAAGGTATGCAGTCGTTCCTGGGTGCGCTCAACTACTACAGCCCGGTTCATCCAAGACTTCTGCAGTGTACGGCGCTGCGTTGTACCAGTTGAAGGACGCAGACTTTGCACCTGGGGTGTCTCACGGTGGCCAAACGAAGCTTCGCAGCACTTCAGCAGAAGGTGATGGACGCCCCGATATTACGGCACTCGACCGAGACAAAGAGGTGCACGTCATGCTCTTCGCGAACGAGTGGGCGCTGAGCTCTACTCTCATGCAAGAACACGACGGTAAGTTACACCCCTTCGGTTTTGCGGGCGTGTTTCAAGGACGCCGAGATGAACTATCATCCGGCCGAGAAGGAGGTCTTGGCCCTTCTACTGCTGCTGAAGGTGTGCTACACTCAGCTCGCAGGTCGGACCATCCACGTCTATACGCGTTTCTCGACGCTCGACTGGGTACATAAGTCCAAAACATTGTTCGGACGCACGACCCAGTTCGCAGTTATGCTGTCCCCGTGGCACTTAGTGGTGCAGCGGGTGAAGGAACGAGATTGCGCATTCGCGCAGTTGCTCCAAGCAGGTTTGACGAGCTTCGTCGACTTAGATGACTCGTTAGCACGAGTCGCACCACCAACCAAAGGGTCACCGAGCATTAGGATGGACCCGAACCTGCTGTACGCACGGCTACCGAGGTCCTACCAAGGCTTCGTGCTGTCATTTGATGGTTCGGCTAAGACCGAAAAGCACGGTGGCTATGGCAGTTGTGCATGGATACTGTGGAGATTACAGAGTGGACTATAGTGACCGCTGCGAGTGCTTACCTCGAGGCGACCACGGTGAACCTCGCCGAGTATGCGGGTATGCAACGGAGTACAAGCTGCATTAGAGCACACGACGAGACTTGGTCATCGTGGCGACTCGAGACTCGCAATCCAGCAGTCCCTAGGGGTGATCGCATGTCGTAAGGAGTCACTGTTGACCCAACTGAACCGCCACCGAGAGCTCACAGCCAAGTTCCGGTCAGTGAAGTACTTGCACGTGGTCCGAGAGTTCAATGCTGCTGCAGATTCGCTTGCAAGCGAAACACTCGAGAGCAAGTGTCTAAAGTGGTGTCAACCGAGGCCAGGCTGTCAGAATTGTTGCGCTAAACCGTATTCAAGACGTCATCTACGAACCAACTGCCAAGGCCGAGACCGAGGACAAACCATCGATCAACACTGTCCGAGCCTATATGAGAACAGGCTCTCCCCGTCGCAGAACTTTTTTCGATTTTGTGCAAGACGACACTGAGACCGGGCAACTAGCGGTGACCACCCGACAACAAGCTAAAGTCAACGAGAAGCGGGTCAGATTCGCCAACGAGACCTCGATAGTCGACCGAAGAGAGACGGACAGTCAAGACAAAGCGAATGATGTCCTACCAAAGCTCAAAACCAGGTGCGAGAGGAGCAACCGAACGCCGAGGATTCAACTTCAACAGCTCCGAGTGCAAATGACATAGACCCTCTGAAGGTCCAACGGGAGCGTCGGAGACGGATTGCAGTAGCTCAAGACGAGGAGTTGAGGTGGTCTAACCTTAAGACGGTGCTCCGTGGCGAGGATTCGAAGCTCAGTTATCGAGCAGCGAGAGATTCATGGAAAATGTCTGACCGATTCATGCTAAGCGAGGATAACGTCCTGTATTACCTCGGGACGAGCCGCCGGAAGAGCGACCGACAGCTAGAGGAGACTATCCTACGTCTGGTAGTGCCCTCAACGATGGTCCAAGAGGTATTGCAAAACTGCCATGACTCGCTAGAAGGTGGCCACCAAGGCATTGTCCGAACCTTCAACAGGATCAGACAAGACTACTATTGGATCGGTCTCTACGCGGACGTCGAAAGGCACGTACGGTCTTGCCCCGATTGCAGCTCTAGCAAGAGCCGACCACAGTTCCGAGGGTATTCGCCCGGCAACGTACTCGCCGAGAGACCGTTCCAACTGGTGTCGATGGACTTTGTCATACCACTACCGAAGTCTCGGAGGGGCAATACAGCGCTTTTGCTCTCCAGTGCGCGTTCACAGGCTTCGTGATGGGAAAAGCAATGGCCGACACAACTGCACTCTGTGTGGCAAAGGCTTTTGAAGAGTGTGTCTACCGAAGATTCGGTGCTCCGACAATGATCCGTCATGACCGCGACCCACGCTTCATGAGCGAGGTATTCCAAGCTTCGCCGAGATGATGCAATCAAGGTCAAGGGCGACTCTGAGTTACCGTCCGCAGGCTAATGGCCAACAAGAACGGTCGGTGAAGACCGTCATGCAATCAGTGCGGGTGTACGCCGAGGACCCGCTCCAACAAGACTGGGATGAGATCGCCGAGAAGTTGATCTTCGCGATCAACAACTCGATGGATGCGACGAGGAAAGAACTCCGTTCTACCTTGTTCATGGGTGGGACGCACATCAACGCTCCGAGCGATGACCTCGTCGCTCAAACGAGGGTCTGGAAGCAAACTGACGCATTAGCATGGCGCCGAGAAGTGAACCGTCAACAGGAGATCGCACTGGAGATGGCTAAAGAGTATCAAGCCACTGAGAAGTCTCGGAGAGCCCGGAAACACAATGAAGCACTTAGTGGAAGAGAGCAAGCGGCTATACCGAGTACTGGTCAGACCGAGCCTTCGGACGAAGCACACTCTGTCTCAGAGGCAGCAGATGACACCCCGGTCACCGCACCGAGGCCATTGTTTAGCCCGGCGACCGGGTGTGGCTGTACATGGAACGAGTGAAACCAGGACTGACGAAGAAGCTAGCACACCGATGGCATGGGCCATTCCGGGTGAAGAGAAAGGTCGAAGAGTTCGCGTATGAGTTGGAACTACCCGACCGAAGCGGGTACAGGTTCTACCCTGTTGTGCATGTATCCGACTTAAAGCTGTGAGCGAATTCGGGAGTCGACCGAAGAGTCGGCTGACACCGGAGGTAACAGAGGAAACGAGGTTAGATTTCGACGAGGAATTGCTTCCCGAAGATAGCTGGGAGCCTGATCAACTCGCCGGCGAATACGAGGTCGAGGCTATTCTCGACGACCGCATTCCGTTATCCACAAGCACCGAACGAGCCGTCCGAGAGTTCAAAGTGAAGTGGTTGGGATACGATGAACCGACATGGGAGCCAGCGTCAAACTTGTCGTGCGGAGGCCTTCTCTACGACTACTTGAGAGAGAAGCGCAGTGACCGACGGTTGCAAATGGTCCAAGTCGCCGACGAGGACTAAATGGAACGTCACCGACAATTGACCTGCCTGCAGGGCCAGTACAGCCTGCAGTGACAGACGAAAAGAAGTTACTGTACTGAAAACGAGAATCCTCTGTAGGGCCGGTACAGCCTACAGAGAGGAGTGATGAAGATTACTGTACCGAACACTGCATATTTGCATGATGAAAAGTAAACGAACCAGTGAATTGGAAATTATGACGAAGAACGATAGAGAAACCAAGCTACCAATTTACGCTACTGTACTCTGGGAACTACTGGAGTAACTTGGACAACGAAGCCGGAGGTTCACGACCGAGATTATATCTCGGTAGTGGCAGTAGCCAAGTCCACGAGGACATCCAAACCTGCACTCAAGATATCGGCGGGAGGCGATCCCGCGATGTGAGGAGGCTGGCTCTGAGACCCAGTGGCCACCGAGTCCACAACTGGATCCACTTGCTCGGCCGACCCTTCGTCGGACGGATCAGTGATCCACGGTGCACTAACAGCAGCCGGATCGAGGGTAGAGTCCACGACAACGGACGCAGCGACGCTTGCCCGAGACCAGTGCCGAGGGACGAATAGGGGCACATTGGGGTTGCATGGCGCGAACGTCGTGTTGTAGGGGTGCTCGGCCGGAGCATCTACCCAACAGTTGCGCCATGGTTGCCGAGCGTCCAGATCCCGGAGCTCTCGAACCCAATCGTCCGTGGTCGGAGCCCAGTCCAGCACCTCGAAAGGGTATTGGAGGTAGGTTGGCTCCAACAAGACCTCGGCGGGGTTCTCGCGAGGCTTGTTGTCGCGATCGATGCTCCACTCCCAGACACGGTAAACCATTTGCTGGCGAATGCGGTCTGCACGAAGGTTCCGAGCTTTGTTATAGCTCTTCCACTTCGTGACGAGAGCGGTAACCAGAGGATCGTGACGGCTGTGTCGGCGCTCAAGTCGTCGGAGGAAACTCTCCACAGCCGAGACTTGAATCCAGTGACGGCGCTCCCACAGCGCAAGACCCAAGTCCGCCTTCTCAGTTTTGTCGGTCGAGATGCCTTGGAATTGGCGTCACATCTTGACGGTGCGACCGAGCCCTGTGTCCCGGATCGAGATCTTGGACCCAGAAGGGAAACCACTTGCATCGAAAAGACATGGAGACCGAGGCAACTTCCGACGGAGCTCCTGCCACGGGTGGTTAGGATTCTCCCAGTCCATCAGAGCTTCAAGTCCAGCCACAGAGATCGGGGAAACAGCATCCTTCGGCAACGTCTCCGAGAGCTCCACAGTCTTGATCTTGGACCAAGCTTTCTGTGCACCGGGTGCAGTAAACCCTGGTCGGAGGAAAGGGCCGGCCAAGCCGGCCAACTTCTTCGGGCAGCGCTGTAGAGACCCAGTCCCGAGTGGAACGAACGTTGTCGATCCAGCTTGAGAGGAGGCAGACTTTGCTACCAAAGAGCGAGATCGACGAGGCGTCGGCCGAGTTGCACGTGACGGTGCTGGAGAAGCAGCAGCCGAGACAACAGAAGCGGTGGTCTTATGGCTCGGCAGCGAAGACTGGGACTGAGCCGATGCGTCCGCCGAAACACTGCTGCTGGCCGTGACGGACGTCGTAACCCCAGACGACGACTGGGACTTTGACCCTGACCGAAACAGCCCCAAGACGAAGTCGTCGGCAGCGAGTTCCCGCTCTGCCATCTCCATGGAGCGAAGACCAGACATGACCGAGGCCCCACGGACAGGACGCCCGTCTTTGCGAGGTGGTGTGACCAACGGAGACGAGAAAGGGCTGCTGGCCGGCTGTGAAGCATCGGCACGTGCCGCCTTGGAAGTCAAGTCCACGACGTCAGATACAGGCGTCGGGACGGAAGCACCGGCAGCATTAGCCTCGTCGTCCGAGGCCGGCAGCTCTTCAGTGTCGCCACCTTCGGAGTCCGAGCCGGCCGACAAACCCATAGGAGGCGCAGAGTCCTCGGGGCCGACTTCAGGGGCAGTCGCCGCAGGAACAGACGCGGCAGACCGAGCCGGGACAGAGGACGGAGCAGTGGCAAGTGGAACCCCCGACGAGGCCCGAGCCGGAGCAGATTGGGCCGCGGCAGTAGACGAAGGCGTCGGTGAGACGGGTTGGGTCGTCGGAGTAGGACGAGCGGATGGTCCAACGTCGGACGGCAGCCGAGACGAAGACGGAACAGCAAGCCGTCTCCCGGGCTTCACCGAAGGACGACCAAGTCGTCGACCGGGTGGTAGCGTAGACTTCGGAGCCACCGAAGCAGTCGAACGAGACTTGGCCGTAGAATCAGGATGTTGGCGGAGACGACGGCGCTTTGGAGGCGGTCCAACCGGAGGTGAATCCTCGGATTCATCCTCCACGTCACCAGAAGTGCTTGGGGGCGTCGAGATGGCTTGTTGAGCCGTATCCGAGGCCTCGCTGTCACTCGAAATGCTGTCAGAACGACCGGAGCTTGACGTCTGAGGAGGTTCGACCGTCACCCGCGGTGGAGACAGACCGAGAAGGCTCCAATCAATGTCGTCAGCCGTGATGCCCGCCAAGGCGAGGACCAGTGCGTCGGTATTCAGGCCATGATTGGTCGAGTGCTGACGGAGGATCGAGTTCGCCCTCTGCAAGCCGGCGTTCTCGGTCACCAGAGCTTGAATACGAGCTGGCACCGTACCGTCATTCCGGCTGTCGCTCCTGAGCAGATATGACCGAAGCTTGGCCATCTGCTCGGTATACGCTACCATACCCGCCTTGAAGCGCTCCCGATCCTTTCGGATCGTCCGCATCGCTGCGGCAGCGTCGGCCTCAGCGTTCTTCACACGAAGACCGAGCTGAGCTATGGACTCGGCGTGAGTCGCTATGGCAGCGTTGGCTAGCGCGAGCTGCCTGGAGAGAGCGATATTCTCCAACCGCACGGAGTGCAGAGTGTTGGAGGCAGCATTGAAGTCGCACGAGGCTTGAGTGCAGAACATCTCAGCCTTCGTTCGGAGTCCAAACTCAATCGCGAGCTTGTCCTCGGCGTCCTTAACTTGAGCCTGGCAGCGAGAGACTTCGTCCCGCAGTGAAATCATTTCCTCGGACTCATGAAGAGGGGTCCGGACGGGAGCGATGGCTGCAGCCAAAACCTCGCTGAGGCTCGACGCGCTCTGCAAGCGACGATCCAAGATAGTGTCAACGCGGCAAGGAGGATTACGGGCCACGCCGACGACCAATTTGGCGAGCTCCACGAGCGAATGATCGGTGTGGACCAGAGTGGACTGCTCGGTAGTACTACCGGCAGTACCTCCTCCTTCGGGGACATCCACAGAACTCCCACCTGACACCCCGCGAGTTGCCGAATCCTCTGCCGGCGCGGGAGTTGGTGTCGAGCGAGAATCTGCGTCTGAAGAAGACGGAAGAGGAGACGTCGGAGGCGAACACGGCGATAAAGTCGGCGAAGACCCTCCTGACACCCCGCGAGTTGCTGAATCCACCGTCAGCGCGGGAGTTGGTGACAGAGGGGTCCTCGCCACCTGCTCAGCGGCTCCTGAGGCCTTGGAAGAGGCATGTTGGCCCTCTGAGGGCGTGTCGACAGGCGCCTAAGAGTGCAGGGAGTGAACCAAGAGTTAGGATCAAGGTCTCGGACGAACAACAAGGATCAGACATACCTGCTCAAGAGGCCCGAGAGCCTGTAGTGCCGCGGCAGTGGCCCGTTCGAGGGCACGCGACGGAGTGACCATGGCGAGCGAAGGACGGATCGAAGAATGAAGCGCCACGACGGTCACCAGTTGCGGAGGTTCACGTCGAGGCGGGGGCAGTTGTGGTGTTGGGTTCTAACCGTGAGGTAGCTACCCAGTCGCTAAGGCAACCGCCACAGAACCTTTCGGTGAAAAGCGAGGGTTCACCCCATTGGAGGATTATACATCCCGCGATGGAGTGACAGAGAAGGAATAGTGACATCCGGGAGCCTCGGCTAGCCTAATATAACCTGGCCGAGGCTTCCTGGACTAGACCGAGGTAGGGCTCTGTACCCATCTCAGATCCCTTGTCTCACGTCTGTACAGTCCCAAATCCGTACTTAAGAGTGAGTTGTCGACCCCTCGGTCGTACTTATTCTGAAACCTCGGAGGCCCCTACAGAGATTTGTTTACACTTGATATTTGTATATAGGCATAGGACAAAACATAGGATGACATACAGAGGCTCTCTGAGCCTCACATTAAGCAGTTTATAAAACGCAGTCTTCCCCCAGCTAACAAGAGTCAAGTCCGACTTAGGTAAGTGTAGCTAGCTTATTTAAGTGCCAGGACACGCTCAGTTGTGTGGGATGCCTGTTGGTAGACTCAAGGTACATTGAACCGAGAGTTTATCCTGGTCAGGCCAAGAGTTGGTGTGGCCGAGAGATCGGAGGCGACAGTGAAGTGTCGTTACGTGTATACTTAGGGTCTACTAAGGTCCTAGCGTATATTTTGCTCCCCGTCGAGGTTATACCTCGACACCCCTGTATAAGGCCTAACACGCCGGTACCCTTTCCTCTGAGGAACTGCAGGGTTACGCGCGAAAGCGCAATATAACACCCTAGTCTAAGCTCGTGGCTAGTGGTGTAGGTAAGGGTTACCTAAAACAACCTCGGTATACAGAAGCGCTTACAACCGACCCGGTGTAAGGGATCGTACCTGGTCTTCAGGTTTGATCCAACAATCGCTGACCTTAACGGGGAAGCGTGTGTTGTTGGTGGGAACTCACCCGACAAGTGAGAATTCTATCGTGTCCTACACGACATACCCACGCGAGTCATACGAAGGGTATGACGGTACCGAATGGGAAGAGCTTGGGTAGAGCTATACCCATAAGCCGAGTGGTACGAATACCCCTGCGGCTCATAAGAGGGCATCCGACCATGCACCTCATGGCTTAGAGCGTCTAAACCCCGACGGAGTTCCTTCAGGGCGGAAGCCGGAGCTCGGCGGTCAACGCACCCATGGAGCTCTCGAGTCTCACGACTCAGAGCGTCCACATCGTGACGAAGGACATCAAGGGCCCCCGGCTTGCCAGCCGGAGAGGCAGCCTGACCACCAGGTCCAAGCCCAAGGGCTATCTCGATCGCATAGACGCGATCTCGAAGCTGACGGACCTCGTCGCTTAATAGGGACCCCACAGAGTCCCGACCCGAAGATGAGGGTCCACAAGGATACGGCTGAGAAGGAGCCGCGTACTCAAACGCGTGCGAGAGCTCCTCCTGCCCTCCTTGACCGGAACGGCGAGCTCCACTATCATGTGGAGCGGGTCGTCCAGGAGCGGCGGCGCTCTGGGAAGCGCCAGCTGCTTGTGAAGTGGCGGGGTTACCCCTCGTCACAGAACTCATGGGGGCCGGAAGACCGGCTCCGGGTTGACTGCCCGAAGGCTGTTGAGATTTGGGATCAACAGCCGGGGCGTAAGTAGTCCGCGGCTTCTTAGCCGCCTTACGGTGTACGGTCCCGGGGTTGACGGAACCGTACCCGCGCTCATCTTGAGCGCTGGACTTAGACTGCTGTCTAAGTCCCTCCATAACGGAGTGGAGTTGCCGCTTAGCGACTAAGTGGGCGAACTCAACACGAAGATCTCGCTGGTCCAAGACATAGGACAGCAGGCGATCTTCCCGGAGTTCTTTCAACTCCTGAACTGTGAAGTTCTTCAGAGAAACCCATCTCCAGAACATCTCTTCTGCCTGGGTCTGGGTTGTGGTGTTCTCGGGCTGTATCCAAGGGTAGCCCCACACGGGGAAGAGCCCACCACGGTCTTCCGGTTTCTTCCGAAGACTAGTGAATTCCTTGAGAGGAATTCGGTGTGGTGCAAGCAGCACACACCTAACGGCCTCAATGTCGTTGACAAAGAGTGGTTCGTCTTGAACCAAGGCACGCTCATAGGCGCCACGCGAAGTGCGCCCATGGTTTAGACCACGAGGGGCCTTGAGGTGCTCCAAGAACATTGGAGACCCAGACCCCGCATCCGGTGGGTAGTATCCGCGAGGATACACTGGCGTGGGAGGCACAGGAGTGCCTTGCAGTTGAGCAGCCTGATAGCGCTCCTGCTGCTCATCGAGATCGTTGGAGATCTCTTGGGGATCGGTGACAGCCCCCTCCTCTTCTGCCTCATCCGAAGAGGAGTCGAATAGACTATGGTAGTCTTTCAAGAAACTAGACTCGCGAGAAGGAGTCTCAGGGGCTGCGCGCTTCTTAGCAGCAGCAGCACCCTCACCAGCCCGCTTTGGAGAAGCTGCTTTCGCAGCTTGGGCTCGAGCCTTACCTTCGGTCAAGGTAAGGTTCTTGGCAGGCGAGCTCGTCGAAGCTGTCTTTGCCTCCGATGATTCAATATCATCAGCAGGAGCGTCCTGTGCAGGAGCGTCCTGTGAAGGAGCATCCTGAGAAGAAGGTGGATCCTTAGCGGATCCAGGAGAGTCCCCGTCAGACTCTGATCCCGTGATAATAGGAATGTGAAATTCCGGGGATTCAGACCCAGGACTGTGGTCCCGATAGGCGAACCGAGGGTTCGGCCTATCGTCGGGTGACAGGGAGCGCGAGCGACTGCGTCGTGAACTCCCTTCTTGGCTGGCAGCAGCAGCAGTGCGCTTGCTGCCTGTCTCGGAAGCCGCCTTGCGGACTTCCTTGCGCGAAGCGGCCTTGTCTTTCGACTTGGCCTTAGCAGTCTTCGACCTCGCGGTCTTAGACTTGGAAGGCGCCGAAGCGCCGCGGGTACTTGCCTTCTTAGGCATCTTGAAGGAGGTTGACGTGGAAACCTCGGGGTGTCTTGCGCGCTTGAAAAGGCTGAATGAAAGCCTTAAGCCACAACCGTGGCTCGTCGATGGGTATCGACAAAGGACAGGAAAGGGAGCGGAGCTCTCTTCCTAGCTCCTCATTGGTTGGGGGTGTTTCCAACCTAAGTGGGGGAGGATGTAACGGGGTTACATGAAAGGGGTACCCTAGAAAGGGTACCGCCTTTGGAAGTAGATATACTTCTGTGAGTATTTGTTTTAATACTCTGATGGAGTGGTGTGGACCACACTGTGGTGTGAGACACACTACTGCCACGTAGGTTCGGTGGCTGAGGGCGAACCAATAACATTAAACCTACCTTTTATATGCATAATTAGGTTAAAGTATAGTTAATTAGTAATTTGTATTACAGGCCAAATGGACCTAATTAACTATAAATAAATCAGTCTAAAACTTACGCTAAACTGGCTATTAAGTCCCCTAAGACCAGGGACTAGTGAACTGCCGTTCACTTAGAGTTTGTATACTCTTAACAAGGTCGTCTCGAGGACGAAGAAGCTCGGAAATTTCCAAATGGGATTTAACGAAGTGTATTAGACGGCAAGAGAGCATAAAGCTAGCAAAAGCTAAAACCCGCAAAGGACCTGCACAACACTGCCCGGCCATCCGTGGGAAGCAGCAACGGCTTGAACTGTTACCGAATCGAACTTGTGCGGGTAGACAAGTTTTAACCACCTCAAAATCTCGAGGTGACCGCACTCCGCAGCACCCGTTGAAGCAGAAAGAGAGCAAACCGCGTTACAGCTCTCGTGTAAATAAACGAGAGTCGCGAAATGACCGCGAGTTGCAGCCAGGTCCATAGCACGCTCTGTGGACCGTGCAGATGTATAACAATTGAGCCAGCGAACGACGCTAATGTGCCCGTTCATTGCTGCAAAGTCCATAGCGTCTGTGGTGCAGACGCAACCGTGGCACCACAGCCACCGAAGAACCTCTAAATGACCGTTAGCAGACGGAAATCGAGCTTGGTCATGGTCGTCTTCAGCCGAAGCCTGCTTTTATCAGAATGCCTTAGGTCTAACGGAGCGCGGCGCTCCTCCTGTCGTACACTCTTGATGACCCTGTGCTCCCATCACTCATCGCTTACATCAATCATAGTCCCGTCGCGGTGATGAAGGTACGCGACCGGAAGGAAGTTTCGTAGCTATCACGACAATATCCTATTGATGACATTAGCGCAACATCACAAGCGAAAAACACGTTTTATATTGTTATGATATATTGTTATGATTGGTCGAATAAATTTCTACTTTGTTTTTAAATTACCATTTGATGTTGCTGGTAGACGACAGGAGCAACATCCATCCGAACTTATAAAATTATATAAAACATAACGTATAGCAGTTATACGAGACAGCCCACTAGACCAAATAGCCAAAACGAATTTCACAGAGATAAAAAAGTAGAGGAATAGCAGGCGACAGGGATCTACCCCTTAGCTCGGAAATAAAATTTCCGAGAATAGCACGCTTCCTCTAAGCAAGGTGCTCGTGTGACCCCGTCACAGGACAAGTACTAGGCGTAAATTTGTATTATTTCTGGTGAGATGTACTGCATTTACTCAACAACTCTCTTTCGAGAAATAAGCATGAATACATTGGTTTCTACATTAGCTGTGGAGCAAGTATCCACCGCAAATAATTTTATTCTTCGTGGCGGTGTAAATTTAAAATCATCCACGAATATTGTAATCGTATTTGTGTGTTTTATCAATCTTCAACAGCGATAAACGAATCCACAAGCTGTGAATAAAATGCATCAAGTCTTCTGTCAATCCATATTTTTTATTTTTAAATAAAGGCGATGATTCCACGGTGCATTATGCGCTATGCATTTCCTCTTCACTTTGTCAAAATATCAACACAAGAAATGTTAACCAAGTTTGCTATTGGAAGTGGACTGTAGGTTAAGCTGGTAACAAAGACAAATTGTGCATGCATTGGTCAAAGCAATCGCATCATAATAAAGAATTTAATAAAATTTTCGAAACGATTTCGGACCGGAAAAGTGATGAACAAATATACTAGCAAAAATGTAGCAGCAGTTTTTCACTTCCATGACCAAGTACTTTCAGAACGTTCGTCTGCTCATCGTGTTTAAAACACGGGGTTTGCCTCCAGGTATTTTTTGTACGCCGCCTTGAACTGAGCAATCGCCTTGTCATTCAAACCTTCTTTCTTCATGAAGGCAACAGCTTCATCTAGAGTGGTCCACCCCTGTCTCCACGACTCGAAAATGGTTTCTAAGTATGTTGGTTGAGTCCTCATTCTCTGGAATTGTTCAGGTAACTTGTGAGCGATGTCATCCCACCAGCTGAATTCAAACTTGAAATTGGCACGTTCTTCATCTTGGATGTTGGTACTGTCAATCGCCCTTATACGTCTCATTTCAGGATCGACACCGGAAGAGAGAACATTCCTACTCGATAGGAGGAAAGTCGCTGCCCCGAGTAGGATTGTGGCGATACGCATATCAGTTAGGCCTGAAGACTTGAGCTCTAGGTTGCAAAATGCAGAATGAGGTCTGAGGTTGTCTTTGAATAGCGCAGTTGAGAAGGTCGACACTGAATCACATTTTTTTACGGTAAAGCAGCATTACACAAAGAAAATGTCGTGGTGGATAGAGAGAGTACTTGGGATCGTAGGCGCTAAACTTCAATCTAGATACCTCTCCTGTTATTCAGTGCTGTTGCAGAACTGACAAAACAAAAGAGCGGGTTTCATTGAGAGATGGGCCTTTATCATCATGTACTATCAGTGATAGTTTATCAGACCGGAACGGGTTTGTCAAAGACTCACTAAAACTCGCTTACGGAACTGCTTCTTTCTTAGATACATCTAAGTCTTACTTGGTATTGTCTTCCAAACTACTATTTACTCCCATGTTCGTAGCGAGATGTTAGCGCTTTCCACTCCGCGTTCCCAAGTTGTCCACATTCACGTGCTTGTCACGCCACCATGAAGTGTAACCTCTCGTAGTTTTTTTCAGAGCATGTGGTTGAGTAGATTACCAAATCCACATGATTGGTACTTGTTGCGGTCCCTTCCAACGTCGTTGAATCGACATGACTGATCTGAAGTATTCGTTTTTACACTAGACTGGGTTTACCCTACATTAACGTCAATGTGTATGTTTTCACAAACGGTGCAGGTGCAGAGTAGCACGCGACTGGGTACGTAAGACCTATCGGTGCAGACGATCCTTCTCGGCTAGAAACACTAAACTATCATAGCTGGAGCAAGAGTGTATCAGATACTTCGACGTGATTCCTAACTGGCTTGTTCGCAATCTGGCATTTATCAGTTTAAAATCGCTACACTACGGTATGGCCAACCATTGTTGCCTGTAAAATCGTCATCAACTCATTGAGAATCCTCGCTCAGCCAAACCCAGTCTGCAACTTGAGCCCAGATGCTTTCACTTCCCAGTCTCTAGTCTGCAAGATTCTCAAGCAACAGCGAGTTTGGAAGCTAGTTTTGGTAGGCATTTAGCAACCAATCAATTGCTAAACATCTTTGGTTAGTGATCAATAGATCCTGGCTTATACGTACCTGACGGGTAGAGGAAGATTTGACTTAAGTTTGCCAGGGATTTGCCACTCGGTAGGTTCCCAATGCATTATCAATGATAAGCTATCATGTCAGAATTCGGGGATATCACAGAGGATCTCCAGTGAACGATGAAAAATTTCGCACGGGAGCTGACGGAGTATAATCCATACAGTTACATGGCAGCAATACGTGTGGGGAGCACGTTGTCAGACCGGACACATAACTCAGTGATGTCAACGCATCGGCCTTAAAAGATTGTGGAAACTCGATTAGTGGGACAAAGAACTCGGTGCCAACTTGAATGGACATGATGGGTGCTCAGTAGTACCATTCTCTCCCAGCTATGGATGTTTAGAATGAACCTGTCCATGATGGGGAAACTATCACTATAAAACACCAAACGGAGATGATCTGGGCGAGTGCATGGAGGCAGTTGCAAGCAGTAACGCAGAGACAAACATCGGACGCGATTGCATGAATTGCAAGTACAAGTCTGTACGGGGATGGAACACCTGGCGAAAATTAAGGGAAGGAACCACTTCGAAAGACGAAACCAGATTGTTGAATGAGACTGTAATCGCCAAACGGTGAAGAGCACCCCAGAAGTCTATCAGCTCGTAATCATGTCAGAGCGAACCAGAAGTCTATCACCTCGACAACGGGTAAATTGGGAATTATGGCTCTTTGTAAGAATTGAACCACAATCTTACGTCCGTGTTATTTGCTACCAGCATACAGAATCTACTTCATATGAACAAATACCTCCGCCAAGCGGAGCTGCTGGGTGCCATCAGTACGACCGCGAATCTGATGTTTGAAGCACGTGATTACAGTCACGGAGAATGATCAAGATTCAGTGCTCACCACTGAGGTGCGCTAGTTATGTACGAGTAGCGTATGAGGCCCGAGATTCGACAACTTCTTTGCTGCCCAGTAATCCAACAGTGATAGCAGTCTTGCTTACAGCTAAACGTCACTTCCAAATTGCCTCACCAGAAATGCATCAGTACAACATCCTACACAAACAAGCTTCAATTCGGAAACGCCAATAATTAAACTCCCCACTGCTTCCTGCCTGCGCCGTGCCAAACCCGACAGTCTCACTAAAAGGATCGGAAACTCTAAAACATTCGCGCAACATGTTTTGTGTCGTACTTCGTTAAGTTCCCTTTCCTACGGCACTCTCTCACGCCCCACCCAGCTTTCTTTTATGAACCTTAGTTCACAGATAGATGCGAGCAAATGTAGCCGCTACCACACACCATATCTTACCTTGTATTCGGAGACCCCTGATAAATTGGCCACCCATATTGTGACGGGGACACACGAGCACCTTCCTTGAGCAAGCGTGCTATTAAGAGATTACAAACACCTAGTGAACGACAGTTCACAAGTCCTGGTCTCGAGGGGTTAATAGCTAGTTTGGAGTAAGTTTTAGACTGATTTATTTATAGTTAATTAGGTCCATTTGGCCTGTAATACAAACTCCTAATTAACCATACTTTATCCCTAATATGCATATAAAAGTTAGGTCTAATGCTATTGGTTCGCCCTCAGCCACCAGACCTACGTGGCAGTAGTGTGGCTCACACCACAGTGTGGTCCACACCACTCCATCAGAGTATTAAAACAAATACTCACAGAAGTATATCAACTTCTAAAGGCGGTACCTTTCTAGGGTACCCCTTCATGTAACCCCGTTACATCCTCCCCCACTTAGGTTGGAAACACCCCCAACCAATGAGGAGCTAGGAAGAGAGCTCCGCTCTCTTTCCTGTCCTTGTCGATACCCATCGACGAGCCACGGTTGTGGCTTAAGGCTTTCATTCAGCCTTTTCAAGCGCGCAAGACACCCCGAGGTTTCCACGTCAACCTCCTTCAAGATGCCTAAGAAGGCAAGTACCCGCGGCGCTTCGGCGCCTTCCAAGTCTAAGACCGCGAGGTCGAAGACTGCTAAGGCCAAGTCGAAAGGCAAGGCCGCTTCGCGCAAGGAAGTCCGCAAGGCGGCTTCCGAGACAGGCAGCAAGCGCACTGCTGCTGCTGCCAGCCAAGAAGGGAGTTCACGACGCAGTCGCTCGCGCTCCCTGTCACCCGACGATAGGCCGAACCCTCGGTTCGCCTATCGGGACCACAGTCCTGGGTCTGAATCCCCGGAATTTCACATTCCTATTATCACGGGATCAGAGTCTGACGGGGACTCTCCTGGATCCGCTAAGGATCCACCTTCTTCTCAGGATGCTCCTTCACAGGACGCTCCTGCACAGGACGCTCCTGCTGGTGATATTGAATCATCGGAGGCAAAGACAGCTTCGACGAGCTCGCCTGCCAAGAACCTTACCTTGACCGAAGGTAAGGCTCGAGCCCAAGCTGCGAAAGCAGCTTCTCCAAAGCGGGCTGGTGAGGGTGCTGCTGCTGCTAAGAAGCGCGCAGCCCCTGAGACTCCTTCTCGCGAGTCTAGTTTCTTGAAAGACTACCATAGTCTATTCGACTCCTCTTCGGATGAGGCAGAAGAGGAGGGGGCTGTCACCGATCCCCAAGAGATCTCCAACGATCTCGATGAGCAGCAGGAGCGCTATCAGGCTGCTCAACTGCAAGGCACTCCTGTGCCTCCCACGCCAGTGTATCCTCGCGGATACTACCCACCGGATGCGGGGTCTGGGTCTCCAATGTTCTTGGAGCACCTCAAGGCCCCTCGTGGTCTAAACCATGGGCGCACTTCGCGTGGCGCCTATGAGCGTGCCTTGGTTCAAGACGAACCACTCTTTGTCAACGACATTGAGGCCGTTAGGTGTGTGCTGCTTGCACCACACCGAATTCCTCTCAAGGAATTCACTAGTCTTCGGAAGAAACCGGAAGACCGTGGTGGGCTCTTCCCCGTGTGGGGCTACCCTTGGATACAGCCCGAGAACACCACAACCCAGACCCAGGCAGAAGAGATGTTCTGGAGATGGGTTTCTCTGAAGAACTTCACAGTTCAGGAGTTGAAAGAACTCCGGGAAGATCGCCTGCTGTCCTATGTCTTGGACCAGCGAGATCTTCGTGTTGAGTTCGCCCACTTAGTCGCTAAGCGGCAACTCCACTCCGTCATGGAGGGACTTAGACAGCAGTCTAAGTCCAGCGCTCAAGATGAGCGCGGGTACGGTTCCGTCAACCCCGGGACCGTACACCGTAAGGCGGCTAAGAAGCCGCGGACTACTTACGCCCCGGCTGTTGATCCCAAATCTCAACAGCCTTCGGGCAGTCAACCCGGAGCCGGTCTTCCGGCTCCCATGAGTTCTGTGACGAGGGGTAACCCCGCCACTTCACAAGCAGCTGGCGCTTCCCAGAGCGCCGCCGCTCCTGGACGACCCGCTCCACATGATAGTGGAGCTCGCCGTTCCGGTCAAGGAGGGCAGGAGGAGCTCTCGCACGCGTTTGAGTACGCGGCTCCTTCTCAGCCGTATCCTTGTGGACCCTCATCTTCGGGTCGGGACTCTGTGGGGTCCCTATTAAGCGACGAGGTCCGTCAGCTTCGAGATCGCGTCTATGCGATCGAGATAGCCCTTGGGCTTGGACCTGGTGGTCAGGCTGCCTCTCCGGCTGGCAAGCCGGGGGCCCTTGATGTCCTTCGTCACGATGTGGACGCTCTGAGTCGTGAGACTCGAGAGCTCCATGGGTGCGTTGACCGCCGAGCTCCGGCTTCCGCCCTGAAGGAACTCCGTCGGGGTTTAGACGCTCTAAGCCATGAGGTGCATGGTCGGATGCCCTCTTATGAGCCGCAGGGGTACTCATACCACTCGGCTTATGGGTATAGCTCTTACCCGAGCTCTTCCCATTCGGTACCGTCATACCCTTCGTATGACTCGCGTGGGTAGCAGCCTGTGTATCATTCACAGGCTTCGACACCGGCAACTCCGGTTGTCCAGAGGACTCAGCCTCGTTTTGAGGAGGTGGGTTCTCACCTTGGTCTTCCTCCGTCCGAGAAGGAAGACCCAGCGGATCGTGATACCGCTTAAGACGCCCCACGTAAAACGTCGGGTGCGTCGCCATTGACTTTGGGAGGTCAATGGTATACGCCGCGTCATGTCTGGCCAGGACCGCAAAGGGTCCAACGAAGCGGTGCTTCAATTTGTTGCTCTCTACAGAGCTAGCCACCTTTAGCGGTAGGTCCTTAGTGTCTAACAGGACAAATTCCCCTTTTTAAACACACTTACGTTTCCTCTTGCATGTTTGTCTGAGTACTCCTTTTGTTTGTCTTGGGCTAACGACATCGCATCTCTAAACCGGCTGATCAACGTCGGCCTGTCGTCTATAAACGACGACAACTGTCTTCTTAAAGACGCTGGCTCGATCTCCGAGACCTGGGAGGAAAAGGCTTTCCGAGCGTCTCCACCACTTACGATGGAGGCATCGGTGCCTCCCCGCAAGGTTAGCGGCACCTGAGGGTGTCGTAACCCATTCAAGTAGAACGGGGTAACCCCCGTTGATGCGTGTACCGAATTGCTGAGCGCAACCTCAACCATAGGAAGCTGATCCGACCAGAATCGAGGTGCTTCCGCACAGATATTGCGCAGAGTATCTTCGAGCACGCGGTTGACACGCTCCGTCTGACCATCCGTCTGCGGATGGTCCGCAGTTGACATCGTCAACTTAGTTCCCAACAATTGGAACAGGGTGTCCCAGAACACACCCGTGAAACGCGGGTCTCGATCCGAGACTATGGTCTCTGGTAGACCATGATAGCGAAACACGCTATCTAGGAACAGCTGTGCGGCTTGTATTCAACGCGGAAGTTGTATTCCGCGAAGAATGACAGCCACCTCGCCATCCGCTGCGACAGATGCGTCGAGTTGGTGGCAGTCCGCAAGGACGCGTGATCAGTATAGATCACAAAGGGCCTCGTGCCCAAGAGATGAAACTCTAAATTTGACAAGAGCGTACTTCATTGCAAGTAGCTCCTTGTCATGAACGGGATAATTCCGTTCGGCAGCCTTCAGCTGCCTGGACTGGAAGGAGATGACACGTTCGTGTCCTTCATCGTCCTTCTGCAACAGCGCACAGCCTATTGCATAGTCAGAAGCGTCACAGACGACGCTAAATGACTTGTTCTCGTCCGGCAATGCCAGGACTGGCGCTTGCTGTAAGCTCGCCTTGATGCTGTCAAAAGCATCCTGGTGCTGTTGCTCCCAGACCCAGTCGGCATCCTTCTTTAAGAGATCCGACAAAGGTCGAGCAAGTTCAGCATACCCTGCGCTGTACTTATGAAGATAGTTGGCTAAGCCCAACCACTTCCGGAGGTCCTTCTGTGACCTCGGGGTCGGCCAAGCCGCTATGGCCTTGACCTTCCCTGGATCGGCGCGTACGCCGACCCTGCTGACAAAGCAGCCGAGGACCTTTATCTCCTCAGCTGCAAAGACGCACTTGTCGATGTTGGCATAGAGCTTGTTAGCTCTCATGACCTCAAACACTCGACGGAGGTGCTTCAAATGCACCTCCATAGCCGTCTGGCCACCTTCGGCACGGCTATGGACGAATATATCGTCGAAGTACGTCTGAGCGAACGTACGCAATGGTCTAAACAATGTGTGACCAAGCGATTAAACGTTGTTGGGGCATTCGATAGCCCCTGTGGCATCACTAGCCACTCCCAGAGCATCCCACTCGGGGTTCTCACTGCGGTGAGAGGAATATCACTCTCCCGCATCAGGATCTGGTAGTATCCGTCTACCAGACCCAGGGCACTGTACAGCGTACAGCCCGACATGTTGTTTAGCAACACATCCTTGCGAGGGATCGGCGTCTGTACCGGTACCGTCGCATTGTTCAGGCTGTTATAAACATGAACCAGACGCCACTTCCCGTTCAGTTTGCGAACGTAGACGGTAAGCATTGAGTACGGTGACTTCGATTCCCACACCATGCCCGACTTCGCCTTCTCGGCGAAGAAGGCATCTATGACCTCGCACTGCTCGCGAGGTAGAGGCCACTGCCTCGTGACACAGTGCTTTGTGCCAGGCACGAGATCAATCTCGTGCCGAACTCCCCGATCCGGCGGGAGTTGGGATGGTGGGTGCTTCGACACCACATCCGAGTATTCCTTCACAAGAGGATACACTGGATCCTCCGGGTTCTTGAGGATCTCAGAACCCAAGTGCGTTGCACGCTGCTTCGTGAACCCCTCCAGGACATCCTCGTCCATTACGGAGGAAGAGTTCAAATCTTCAGGAGAGGTCTCCGGCTTCAGGAGCACCAACTCCGCAATCTCTCCGGCCTTCAACTCGGCCAGGAAGTCCTTCATGGACAATTCCTCGAGGTTCAGCAGTGCTGACACCTCTGGCAGTGCCTCCAGATGGACGGCACCTGCCCTAACTTGACGACCGGACACGCCGTCGAAGACATGGCATTGCTCCTCGACCGGCCGTGCCGGTGGAGTCTCAGACTCCGAGTGTGGTACTTGGTTATCCACACGGGAGGTGCTCAACGACACCTCCACACTCGTACTGGTCTTCTTGACCCCGCGTGGAACTCTGTTACCCACGCTAGAGCCGCATACTGCGCTCTCGATCTTCTCGGTCTCTTCGACCTCGTGTGGAACTATGTTACCCACACCGGAGGCGCCCTCAACGCCCTCCCCAGCAGCCTCAGCTGCTTGCGGACCTATGTTACCCGCTTGCGGAACTACGTTACCCGCCTGTGGACCTATGTTACCCACTTGCGGACCTATGTTACCCACACAGGAGACGCCTACAGCGCTCTCCTCAGCAGCCTCTGCTGCTAGCAGACCTAAGTTACCCGCCTGGTCAGTGCCGTCTGGCACTGCCACAGTCGAAGCCCATACGGGGCGACGACTCTCAGCGTTGGGACTTGCCGTCGTGGCGATCCCACACGCTGGCAATGAGCCTTGGTCTCACGACCGATTGCGAGGTTCATCGCAACATCTTCACTGGAGTCGGTGACTCCCAGTACTTCTTCGGGCGCATAAACGCCTTGGCGACCATCTCTGGCGCCCCAGTCCCGAACAGAGGTGGGAACATTACTCACCAAAGCTCTGTCGGCAACTGCGGGCCAGCTAGCCCCAATGGCTTTGCCGCGCCAATCGATCCAGGGCTCGTGCTTTTCGAGCCACGGCATGCCCATGATCAAGTCGTACTTGTCCATGTCTAGGACAAGGAACGACTCCGTGCTGTCAAAGTCTTCAAACTTTACAGACATAACCACCGTACCATCGGTCAGTCTCACCGTGACCTGGCCCCTGCCTTTGCTTTCTCGCAAAGCATCGGCATACTTGTCGCCATTCCGCGCGACCGTCTGGCGTCGAGCAAAGTTCGTCGACGCCCCAGAGTCAATCAGGACTCTAAAGGGATCTCCGTATCCCCGTACACTCGCGTGTACCACGAGCAGTCCGCCGCTGCTCTTTCTCGTCTCGAGAGCACCCAGGCTCTCAGGGGCTAAGCCTCCATGGCGTGCGCCGTCCGCACTCCTACCATGGGGACTTAGATCTTCCCCCGTAGGGCGCCCCGCCCCTACTGGTGACCCCGGTTCCCCTAGCTCTTGGGTCGTGGCTTCTGCCACGGGCCCCTCGAGCCCCTAGATTTGGAAGGGAACTTCCTTTGCCCTCCCGCAGCGCAGGCACGTTGCATGTGCCCGAGCTTCCCACATCCGTAGCAACGGATGGAGCTCTGTACGGCCGTTCCCAGTTCCATGGGTACCGACCCGGTGCTAGCTCCAGCTGTTGGAGCTCCTTGCACTGCGCCTGACGACGCATTGTGGCCTTGCCACACCGACGTAGGAGTACGAGCCTGTCGGTGGCTGTACTCCTCTTGGAGGGCGATCTGGATCGCTTCTTCCATAGTGTTCGCATGCACGCGGAACAACTGTGTGCGGGATGGGCCCACCTTCAGGCCATCCATGAACACGGTCACTCTGATGTGTTCAGGTAGGGGGTTCCCTACCAGAGATGCAGCGAGTACTCGCATCTCTTGGATGTACTCATGCAGCTCACGCTTCCCTTGTTTACAGGCAAGGAAGCGCGAGCGCTGGCGATACTCATAGTTCGCCGGAAGGAATGTGGCTCTTAGCTGTTGACACAGCTGAGCCCAGGTTGTGAAGCAACCCGGCGTTGTCGCCTCGCGCGTGTACGCCCAGGTCTTCGCCCGACCTCCTAGGTTGGACAGGGCGAAAGCGACCCGAAGTCGCTCGGTCGAGATTAGAGCCGCGTCCATCGCGACCTTTCGGACCCAGAAGTGGAGGTTCTCTCCCTCCTTCCCCTCATAAGGGTTAACCTTAAGCCTCAACGGCTTAGGTTGGGCTGGCTTCATCTCAGCCACGGGGGTCTGCAGCCCCTGTACGTGGGCGATAAGCCCTCTCTTGTACGTGTCGAACGCCTCGATGCGTTCGACCTGCTCGGCCGGCGTAGCAGCCGCCAAGCTTCGGAGGGCATCTCCTCCAAAGATGCCCACCATCATCCGGACCGACTCAAACTGAGAGTCAGTCAAATGATGGAACTCCCCTCTATCCATCCTGGCTTACCTTGTAGGAGCCACAGAGGATTCAGGTAGTCAATCTACCCGCGTAGGCGTGGATTGACTACAAGTGCTACCAAGTGTGACGGGGTCACACGAGCACCATGCTTAGAGGAAGCGTGCTATTAAGAGTATACAAACTCTAAGTGAACGGCAGTTCACTAGTCCCTGGTCTGAGGGGACTTAATAGCCAGTTTAGCGTAAGTTTTAGACTGATTTATTTATCGTTAATTAGGTCCATTTGGCCTGTAATACAAATTACTAATTAACTATACTTTAACCTAATTATGCATATAAAAGGTAGGTTTAAAACTATTGGTTGGCCCTCAGCCACCGAACCTACGTGGCAGTAGTGTGTCTCACACCACAGTGTGGTCCACACCACTCCATCAGAGTATTAAAACAAATACTCACAGAAGTATATCTACTTCCAAAGGCGGTACCCTTTCTAGGGTACCCCTTCATGTAACCCCGTTACACATATTCTATAGGTAAGTTAGCGCTAGCTATTTAGGCATGTGAGCTTGAATTGGTCGATATATTCTGGTTGTGTTAACGCACTGGATAAGCAACTCTAGACATGGCCACCAAACAACAAAGCAAGTATAATGAAGGGTCTTCAAGTCAATTAACCCGCTAAATGAATTCACTCTTTTAATGAGTTCAAAATTAGTCTAAGTTCAAATTAGTGTTGGGCTGACACCTCTTATGCACGGTTCGACCACGGTTCGGGACCGCATGACGGTTCATACGAGGAGGTCTTCTGATTGGCTTCGTCGACATGGCTGGACCACAGATGCGTATTAGCAGGACAGTACGAGTAGGACAAGTTTGTTTCTTTAATTTTTATCCACTCTCTTCGGCATTTGCCAACAACATCACAAGCACTACCTCAACAGGTTAACAGCCGCAATACGCTCTACTGCACCGGGACACTACACGCAAGATATGACTGCCAAGCGTGTCGAAGTCCCCCTAGGTAGTGGAAACTATTTCCACTGGGAGTATAACATGATAATGACACTCGCTCGGAAGGGGCTGCTCGCTCATGTTCAAGTCATTAATGGGGAGAACGAGATCACGGAGACATGACTGATAAACGATGCTAAGGTACTGGCAATCATCGCTCAAGATGTTGAGCTGTAACACCAGACCAAAGATCTGTTCGGTAGTACGCGCCATGGAGGCATGGAACACTCCGCGTGAGTACTACAACCGTACCACGCTGCATAACCGTGTTGCCATGCCTAGTCGTCTACACGAGTTCAAGACGGAGGAAGGAACGCCAATCTTCAAGCATATGGATGCGTTCGACGAGCTTGTGGTTCGTCTCCAGACATTAGGAGAACCAGTGGACGAAGCTCGGTAGCTGGTGGTGCTGCCGAGTAGCTTTCCCTCCGAGTGCGAATTGATTGCGTCAGTAGTGGAAAACCCGAACAATATTACGCTAACCGAGTTCAAGGAAAAGCTTCTAAAGGAACACGAACGGTTGCAGAAGAAGGAAACCACGGAGAAAGCGTTCGGAGTCGACGGGAACGATGGACGGTTTAAAGGAGACCGAAGTAACGGTCGCAAGGATAAAAGTCGAAGAAGAATGATGACTTTATAGTCAAGTGCTTCAAGTGTGACCAGGTTGGGGATATCAAGCGGGACTGCCCGAGTAGGAGCGATGGTATTGGTAATGGCGCAGTGTTTGCAGTGGGTGAGGGGTTCTTCTCTGGGTTGCTGATTGACAGTGGTGCGATATCGCACATGACACCGTACCATGAAGACATGTTTGACTTTGAAGAAACGGTCCCGTGTATCGATGCAACGATTGCTGACTGTAAGAAGCTACGGTGGCTGGTCTAGCAATAGTTAGCTGACCCGTTTGAAGGGCAAACACGTCAAAATGATGGAGGTGCTGTACATCGCGGAGCTAGACAGACGGTTGTTATCGGTGGGGAAGCTAGCGGAACGCGGTCTAACAGTGGAGTTTCAGCGTCCCTCGTGCGTTATTGGAGCAAAACCTGCGCTATTGCGTCAGGTAGGAAAGATTGGTAAGGCATACATGCTCGACTGCGAGCAGGAAGGAGCGCGGTTCGTGGAATTCGCGGGAACTGGCAGTCGGTGAGAGCTTTGGCACGCTCGCATGGGACATCCCAAAGAGAACGCTATGATTAAGACGCAACGTATCACGAACGATACGCCAACCGTGGTATCAAGACTTGTGCGGTGGCTGCATGAAGGGAAAGCAAACTGTGAAACCATTCCCGTCGCGATCAGAACGCAAGGCATCGCGTGCGTTGGAGCTAGTTCACACGGGTGTGATGGGACCGATCAAAACGGTTTTCAAGGGAGGATCACGATATGTTCTGAAGTTTGTGGACGCGTTTTCAAAGTTTGTGGTGTACTTCCTTAAGTGTAGGCGTGAAGTGGTCGCGAAACTGGCAGAATTCAGAGTGTTCTATGAGATTCGATTTGGAGAACGCTTAAAATGTCTGCGGCCGGACAATGGGACGGGGTTTGTGAACAAGAAGATGGCCACACTGTGTAGTCGGAACTGTATCATACATCAGTGAACTGTTCGTATAGCCCCCAACAAAATGGAGTGGTGGAAAGCATGAACCGCACCATCATGGAGAAAGCCCGAAGCATGCTATATTACAAGGGTGTATCAACGATGTGGTGGGGCAGAAGCTGTAAGTACGGCAGTGTACTTGATTAATCGTTCTTCCAATTCAACCCACTCGAATGTGACGCCATACGAAGTGTGTTTCAAGGTGAAGCCACGACTGGAACATTTGCGTGTGTTTGGATCTCTAGGATACGGTCATATCGACGATGTGAAGAGGACGAAAATCGAGTCCAAGAGTTTCAAATGTATGTTCCTCATATGTCAAGAATGCGAACGTCTATCGCGTGTATGACTAAGAGGCGTCTAAACCCAAGATATCACGGTCAGTGAAGCTGGACGAGCGCGAACTGGAAGGAATATACGATACGCCCTCGTCACAGCATCACGGAACGGTTATACATGTGACCAAGGATGGTGATGAAGGAACGGTTCTAGTTGATGAGGAACGGCAGTCTGTTGCGGATGAACCGATAAAAGCTGCTGCGAAACCTATTTTAGACGTGGAGATGGACGATGTGGAGCCTGAGATGAACGTAAAAGAAGTGATGCGACTGTCACCGCCAGAAAGCTCGGGGTCAACTGGACTGATAACTAGCACCGTACCATTCACAGCCCGAAGCGTACCAGGAAGATCAACTAGTATTTCATCCAGAAGCGGAACTGTCCGACGATCTCGTGAGCCAGTGTTCCGACTGGATAATGGTCAAAATGATCGCGAAGTGTCGCGCTCGGAAGGAAGTGACGGTCCACCATCTCCAAAGCGTGCAGAATCGATGAGGATGGACTCATCACTGGGGCTGTGATGGCATACGTGGCAAACATCGTAGAGATCACGGACGTACCGACTACATATGAAGAAGCAATGGCTAGCCATGAGGCTGATGAATGGCGAAAGGCAATGAACGTTGAGCTGTATTCGCATGAAAAGAACGCTACTTGGACACTTGGACCACGTGGTCCGGACAAGCATACCATTGGCTATCGCTGGGTTTTCGCCAAGAAGCGTGACGAGAACGGTTGTGTGACGCGCTACAAAGCACGGTTGGCTGCTGGGGGTCAAGCAAAAGTATGGAATAGATTTCTTTGAAATATACTCGCCAGTGGCGAATATGAACTCAATCTGTGTGGTACAGACGTCGCTACGCACCAATGCATCACCACACACCCACTCACCACCCACCGCTTATACGCACCGACACAAACACGCTCCACACACGTCAACGCTCACACATTTGCCACAACACCCTCCAAATACGTCAGACTCCCTTCTCCTTCACTCCTATTCCAGCTTGTTACCAGTCTTCTGGAACCCCAACGCGCGTTCACGAGGTGTCACCGACGCCAGATGCTACCTGCAAACGTCCATCGTGTTAGACTGATACACTGATCCACAGATCCACGGATCCACGGATCTGCTGATCGCACCACTCGCTGATCGTTCGATGGCTCCGGATCCATCTCACGTCGTGCTCAAGACGACTGGGGACGATGGATGCGGCTCATGGATGTCAGATAGCTTGCGAAACAGCAAGAAGATGCGCTAGCACGTGCACTAGACGTCGACTGGTCGTCGACTGGTCGTGTATGTGGCAGTAAAATGATATGTCAGCTGTGGATTTGAACCCACGCGTTCGAAAACATTACGACCTGAACGTAACCCTTAGACCACTCGGGCAAACTGACGGGTTACTCACTACCAAACCCACAAACAACAAAATTACACATACAGACGTCGCTACGCACCAATGCATCACACACCCACTCACCCACCCACCGCTTATACGCACCGACACAAACACGCTCCACACACGTCAACGCTCACACATTTGCCACAACCCTCCAAATACGTCAGACTCCACCTTCTCCTTCACTGCCTATTCCAGCTTGTTACCAGTCTTCTGGAACCCCCAACGCGCGTTCACGAGGTGTCACCGACGCCAGATGCTACCTGCAAACGTCCATCGTGTTAGACTGATACACTGATCCACAGATCCACGGATCCACGGATCTGCTGATCGCACCACTCGCTGATCGTTCGATGGCTCCGGATCCATCTCACGTCGTGCTCAAGACGACTGGGGACGATGGATGCGGCTCATGGATGTCAGATAGCTTGCGAAACAGCAAGAAGATGCGCTAGCACGTGCCACTAGACGTCGACTGGTCGTCGACTGGTCGTTTGTATGTGGCAGTAAAATGATATGTCAGCTGTGGGATTTGAACCCACGCGTTCGAAAACATTACGACCTGAACGTAACCCCTTAGACCACTCGGGCAAACTGACGGGTTACTCACTACCAAACCCACAAACAACAAAATTACACATACAGACGTCGCTACGCACCAATGCATCACCACACACCCACTCACCCACCCACCGCTTATACGCACCGACACACAACACGCTCCACACGTCAACGCTCACACATTTGCCACAACCCTCCAAATACGTCAGACTCCACCTTCTCCTTCACTGCCTATTCCAGCTTGTTACCAGTCTTCTGGAACCCCCAACGCGCGTTCACGAGGTGTCACCGACGCCAGATGCTACCTGCAAACGTCCATCGTGTTAGACTGATACACTGATCCACAGATCCACGGATCCACGGATCTGCTGATCGCACCACTCGCTGATCGTTCGATGGCTCCGGATCCATCTCACGTCGTGCTCAAGACGACTGGGGACGATGGATGCGGCTCATGGATGTCAGATAGCTTGCGAAACAGCAAGAAGATGCGCTAGCACGTGCACTAGACGTCGACTGGGTCGTCGACTGGTCGTTTGTATGTGGCAGTAAAATGATATGTCAGCTGTGGGATTTGAACCCACGCGTTCGAAAACATTACGACCTGAACGTAACCCCTTAGACCACTCGGGCAAACTGACGGGTTACTCACTACCAACCCACAAACAACAAAATTACACATACAGACGTCGCTACGCACCAATGCATCACCACACACCCACTCACCCACCCACCGCTTATACGCACCGACACAAAACGCTCCCACACACGTCATCGCTCACACATTTGCCACAACCCTCCAAATACGTCAGACTCCACCTTCTCCTTCACTGCCTATTCCAGCTTGTACCAGTCTTCTGGAACCCCAACGCGCGTTCACGAGGTGTCACCGACGCCAGATGCTACCTGCAAACGTCCATCGTGTTAGACTGATACACTGATCACAGATCCACGGATCCACGGATCTGCTGATCGCACCACTCGCTGATCGTTCGATGGCTCCGGATCCATCTCACGTCGTGCTCAAGACGACTGGGGACGATGGATGCGGCTCATGGATGTCAGATAGCTTGCGAAACAGCAAGAAGATGCGCTAGCACGTGCACTAGACGTCGACTGGTCGTCGACTGGTCGTTTGTATGTGGCAGTAAAATGATATGTCAGCTGTGGGATTTGAACCCACGCGTTCGAAAACATTACGACCTGAACGTAACCCCTTAGACCACTCGGGCAAACTGACGGGTTACTCACTACCAAACCCACAAACAACAAAATTACACATACAGACGTCGCTACGCACCAATGCATCACCACACACCACTCACCCACCCACCGCTTATACGCACCGACACAAACACGCTCCACACACGTCATCGCTCACACATTTGCCACAACCCTCCAAATACGTCAGACTCCACCTTCTCCTTCACTGCCTATTCCAGCTTGTTACCAGTCTTCTGGAACCCCAACGCGCGTTCACGAGGTGTCACCGACGCCAGATGCTACCTGCAAACGTCCATCGTGTTAGACTGATACACTGATCCACAGATCCACGGATCCACGGATCTGCTGATCGCACCACTCGCTGATCGTTCGATGGCTCCGGATCCATCTCACGTCGTGCTCAAGACGACTGGGGACGATGGATGCGGCTCATGGATGTCAGATAGCTTGCGAAACAGCAAGAAGATGCGCTAGCACGTGCACTAGACGTCGACTGGTCGTCGACTGTGTCGTTGTATGTGGCAGTAAAATGATATGTCAGCTGTGGGATTTGAACCCACGCGTTCGAAAACATTACGACCTGAACGTAACCCCTTAGACCACTCGGGCAAACTGACGGGTTACTCACTACCAAACCCACAAACAACAAAATTACACATACAGACGTCGCTACGCACCAATGCACCACACACCCACTCACCCACCACCACCGCTTATACGCACCGACACAAACACGCTCCACACACGTCATCGCTCACACATTTGCCACAACCCTCCAAATACGTCAGACTCCACCTTCTCCTTCACTGCCTATTCCAGCTTGTTACCAGTCTTCTGGAACCCCAACGCGCGTTCACGAGGTGTCACCGACGCCAGATGCTACCTGCAAACGTCCATCGTGTTAGACTGATACACTGATCCACAGATCCACGGATCCACGGATCTGCTGATCGCACCACTCGCTGATCGTTCGATGGCTCCGGATCCATCTCACGTCGTGCTCAAGACGACTGGGGACGATGGATGCGGCTCATGGATGTCAGATAGCTTGCGAAACAACAAGCAAGAAGATGCGCTAGCACGTGCACTAGACGTCGACTGGTCGTCGACTGGTCGTTTGTATGTGGCAGTAAAAAGATATGTCAGCTGTGGGATTTGAACCCACGCGTTCGAAAACATTACGACCTGAACGTAACCCCTTAGACCACTCGGGCAAACTGACGGGTTACTCACTACCAAACCCACAAACAACAAAATTACACATACAGACGTCGCTACGCACCAATGCATCACCACACACCCACTCACCCACCCACCGCTTATACGCACCGACAAAACACGCTCCACACACGTCATCGCTCACACATTTGCCACAACCCTCCAAATACGTCAGACTCCACTTCTCCTTCACTGCCTATTCCAGCTTGTTACCAGTCTTCTGGAACCCCAACGCGCGTTCACGAGGTGTCACCGACGCCAGATGCTACCTGCAAACGTCCATCGTGTTAGACTGATACACTGATCCACAGATCCACGGATCCACGGATCTGCTGATCGCACCACTCGCTGATCGTTCGATGGCTCCGGATCCATCTCACGTCGTGCTCAAGACGACTGGGGACGATGGATGCGGCTCATGGATGTCAGATAGCTTGCGAAACAGCAAGAAGATGCGCTAGCACGTGCACTAGACGTCGACTGGTCGTCGACTGGTCGTTTGTATGTGGCAGTAAAATGATATGTCAGCTGTGGGATTTGAACCCACGCGTTCGAAAACATTACGACCTGAACGTAACCCCTTAGACCACTCGGGCAAACTGACGGGTTACTCACTACCAAACCCACAAACAACAAAATTACACATACAGACGTCGCTACGCACCAATGCATCACCACACACCCACTCACCCACCCACCGCTTATACGCACCGACACAAACACGCTCCACACACGTCATCGCTCACACATTTGCCACAACCCTCCAAATACGTCAGACTCCACCTTCTCCTTCACTGCCTATTCCAGCTTGTTACCAGTCTTCTGGAACCCCAACGCGCGTTCACGAGGTGTCACCGACGCCAGATGCTACCTGCAAACGTCCATCGTGTTAGACTGATACACTGATCCACAGATCCACGGATCCACGGATCTGCTGATCGCACCACTCGCTGATCGTTCGATGGCTCCGGATCCATCTCACGTCGTGCTCAAGACGACTGGGGACGATGGATGCGGCTCATGGATGTCAGATAGCTTGCGAAACAGCAAGAAGATGCGCTAGCACGTGCACTAGACGTCGACTGGTCGTCGACTGGTCGTCGACTGGTCGTTTGTATGTGGCAGTAAAATGATATGTCAGCTGTGGGATTTGAACCCACGCGTTCGAAAACATTACGACCTGAACGTAACCCCTTAGACCACTCGGGCAAACTGACGGGTTACTCACTACCAAACCCACAAACAACAAAATTACACATACAGACGTCGCTACGCACCAATGCATCACCACACACCCACTCACCCACCCACCGCTTATACGCACCGACACAAACACGCTCCACACACGTCATCGCTCACACATTTGCCACAACCCTCCAAATACGTCAGACTCCACCTTCTCCTTCACTGCCTATCCAGCTTGTTACCAGTCTTCTGGAACCCCAACGCGCGTTCACGAGGTGTCACCGACGCCAGATGCTACCTGCAAACGTCCATCGTGTTAGACTGATACACTGATCCACAGATCCACGGATCCACGGATCTGCTGATCGCACCACTCGCTGATCGTTCGATGGCTCCGGATCCATCTCACGTCGTGCTCAAGACGACTGGGGACGATGGATGCGGCTCATGGATGTCAGATAGCTTGCGAAACAGCAAGAAGATGCGCTAGCACGTGCACTAGACGTCGACTGGTCGTCGACTGGTCGTCGACTGGTCGTTTGTATGTGGCAGTAAAATGATATGTCAGCTGTGGGATTTGAACCCACGCGTTCGAAAACATTACGACCTGAACGTAACCCTTAGACCACTCGGGCAAACTGACGGGTTACTCACTACCAACCCACAAACAACACAAAATTACACATACAGACGTCGCTACGCACCAATGCATCACACACACACCACTCACCCACCCACCGCTTATACGCACCGACACAAACACGCTCCACACACGTCATCGCTCACACATTTGCCACAACCCTCCAAATACGTCAGACTCCACCTTCTCCTTCACTGCCTATTCCAGCTTGTTACCAGTCTTCTGGAACCCCAACGCGCGTTCACGAGGTGTCACCGACGCCAGATGCTACCTGCAAACGTCCATCGTGTTAGACTGATACACTGATCCACAGATCCACGGATCCACGGATCTGCTGATCGCACCACTCGCTGATCGTTCGATGGCTCCGGATCCATCTCACGTCGTGCTCAAGACGACTGGGGACGATGGATGCGGCTCATGGATGTCAGATAGCTTGCGAAACAGCAAGAAGATGCGCTAGCACGTGCACTAGACGTCGACTGGTCGTCGACTGGTCGTTTGTATGTGGCAGTAAAATGATATGTCAGCTGTGGGATTTGAACCCACGCGTTCGAAAACATTACGACCTGAACGTAACCCCTTAGACCACTCGGGCAAACTGACGGGTTACTCACTACCAAACCCACAAACAACAAAATTACACATACAGACGTCGCTACGCACCAATGCATCACCACACACCCACTCACCCACCCACCGCTTACGCACCGACACAAACACGCTCCACACACGTCATCGCTCACACATTTGCCACAACCCTCCAAATACGTCAGACTCACCTTCTCCTTCACTGCTATTCCAGCTTGTTACCAGTCTTCTGGAACCCCAACGCGCGTTCACGAGGTGTCACCGACGCCAGATGCTACCTGCAAACGTCCATCGTGTTAGACTGATACACTGATCCACAGATCCACGGATCCACGGATCTGCTGATCGCACCACTCGCTGATCGTTCGATGGCTCCGGATCCATCTCACGTCGTGCTCAAGACGACTGGGGACGATGGATGCGGCTCATGGATGTCAGATAGCTTGCGAAACAGCAAGAAGATGCGCTAGCACGTGCACTAGACGTCGACTGGTCGTCGACTGGTCGTTTGTATGTGGCAGTAAAATGATATGTCAGCTGTGGGATTTGAACCCACGCGTTCGAAAACATTACGACCTGAACGTAACCCTTAGACCACTCGGGCAAACTGACGGGTTACTCACTACCAAACCCACAAACAACAAAATTACACATACAGACGTCGCTACGCACCAATGCATCACCACACACCCACTCACCCACCCACCGCTTATACGCACCGACACAAACACGCTCCACACACGTCATCGCTCACACATTTGCCACAACCCTCCAAATACGTCAGACTCCACCTTCTCCTTCACTGCCTATTCCAGCTTGTTACCAGTCTTCTGGAACCCCAACGCGCGTTCACGAGGTGTCACCGACGCCAGATGCTACCTGCAAACGTCCATCGTGTTAGACTGATACACTGATCCACAGATCCACGGATCCACGGATCTGCTGATCGCACCACTCGCTGATCGTTCGATGGCTCCGGATCCATCTCACGTCGTGCTCAAGACGACTGGGGACGATGGATGCGGCTCATGGATGTCAGATAGCTTGCGAAACAGCAAGAAGATGCGCTAGCACGTGCACTAGACGTCGACTGGTCGTCGACTGGTCGTCGACTGGTCGTTTGTATGTGGCAGTAAAATGATATGTCAGCTGTGGGATTTGAACCCACGCGTTCGAAAACATTACGACCTGAACGTAACCCCTTAGACCACTCGGGCAAACTGACGGGTTACTCACTACCAATACCAAACCACAAACAACAAAATTACACATACAGACGTCGCTACGCACCAATGCATCACCACACACCCACTCACCCACCCACCGCTTATACGCACCGACACAAACACGCTCCACACACGTCATCGCTCACACATTTGCCACAACCCTCCAAATACGTCAGACTCCACCTTCTCCTTCACTGCCTATTCCAGCTTGTTACCAGTCTTCTGGAACCCCAACGCGCGTTCACGAGGTGTCACCGACGCCAGATGCTACCTGCAAACGTCCATCGTGTTAGACTGATACACTGATCCACAGATCCACGGATCCACGGATCTGCTGATCGCACCACTCGCTGATCGTTCGATGGCTCCGGATCCATCTCACGTCGTGCTCAAGACGACTGGGGACGATGGATGCGGCTCATGGATGTCAGATAGCTTGCGAAACAGCAAGAAGATGCGCTAGCACGTGCACTAGACGTCGACTGGTCGTCACGTATGTGGCTGTTAAAATGGCAGTAATGATATGTCAGCTGTGGGATTTGAACCCACGCGTTCGAAAACATTACGACCTGAACGTAACCCCTTAGACCACTCGGGCAAACTGACGGGTTACTCACTACCAAACCCACAAAACAAAATTACACATACAGACGTCGCTACGCACCAATGCATCACCACACACCCACTCACCCACCCACCGCTTATACGCACCGACACAAACACGCTCCACACACGTCATCGCTCACACATTTGCCACAACCCTCCAAATACGTCAGACTCCACCTTCTCCTTCACTGCCTATTCCAGCTTGTTACCAGTCTTCTGGAACCCCAACGCGCGTTCACGAGGTGTCACCGACGCCAGATGCTACCTGCAAACGTCCATCGTGTTAGACTGATACACTGATCCACAGATCCACGGATCCACGGATCTGCTGATCGCACCACTCGCTGATCGTTCGATGGCTCCGGATCCATCTCACGTCGTGCTCAAGACGACTGGGGACGATGGATGCGGCTCATGGATGTCAGATAGCTTGCGAAACAGCAGAAGAAGATGCGCTAGCACGGACCGACTGGTCGTCGACTGGTCGTTTGTATGTGGCAGTAAAATGATATGTCAGCTGTGGGATTTGAACCCACGCGTTCGAAAAACATTACGACCTGAACGTAACCCTTAGACCACTCGGGCAAACTGACGGGTTACTCACTACCAAACCCACAAACAACAAAATTACACATACAGACGTCGCTACGCACCAATGCATCACCACACACCCACTCACCCACCCACCGCTTATACGCACCGACACAAACACGCTCCACACACGTCATCGCTCACACATTTGCCACAACCCTCCAAATACGTCAGACTCCACCTTCTCCTTCACTGCCTATTCCAGCTTGTTACCAGTCTTCTGGAACCCCAACGCGCGTTCACGAGGTGTCACCGACGCCAGATGCTACCTGCAAACGTCCATCGTGTTAGACTGATACACTGATCCACAGATCCACGGATCCACGGATCTGCTGATCGCACCACTCGCTGATCGTTCGATGGCTCCGGATCCATCTCACGTCGTGCTCAAGACGACTGGGGACGATGGATGCGGCTCATGGATGTCAGATAGCTTGCGAAACAGCAAGAAGATGCGCTAGCACGTGCACGAGACGTCGACTGGGTCGTTTGTATGTGGCAGTAAAATGATATGTCAGCTGTGGGATTTGAACCCACGCGTTCGAAAACATTACGACCTGAACGTAACCCCTTAGACCACTCGGGCAAACTGACGGGTTACTCACTACCAAACCCACAAACAACAAAATTACACATACAGACGTCGCTACGCACCAATGCATCACCACACACCCACTCACCCACCCACCGCTTATACGCACCGACACAAACACGCTCCACACACGTCATCGCTCACACATTTGCCACAACCCTCCAAATACGTCAGACTCCACCTTCTCCTTCACTGCCTATTCCAGCTTGTTACCAGTCTTCTGGAACCCCAACGCGCGTTCACGAGGTGTCACCGACGCCAGATGCTACCTGCAAACGTCCATCGTGTTAGACTGATACACTGATCCACAGATCCACGGATCCACGGATGCTGATCGCACCACTCGCTGATCGTTCGATGGCTCCGGATCCATCTCACGTCGTGCTCAAGACGACTGGGGACGATGGATGCGGCTCATGGATGTCAGATAGCTTGCGAAACAGCAAGAAGATGCGCTAGCACGTGCACTAGACGTCGACTGGTCGTCGACTGGTCGTTTGTATGTGGCAGTAAAATGATATGTCAGCTGTGGGATTTGAACCACGCGTTCGAAAACATTACGACCTGAACGTAACCCCTTAGACCACTCGGGCAAACTGACGGGTTACTCACTACAAAACCACAAACAACAAAATTACACATACAGACGTCGCTACGCACCAATGCATCACCACACACCCACTCACCCACCCACCGCTTATACGCACCGACACAAACACGCTCCACACACGTCATCGCTCACACATTTGCCACAACCCTCCAAATACGTCAGACTCCACCTTCTCCTTCACTGCCTATTCCAGCTTGTTACCAGTCTTCTGGAACCCCAACGCGCGTTCACGAGGTGTCACCGACGCCAGATGCTACCTGCAAACGTCCATCGTGTTAGACTGATACACTGATCCACAGATCCACGGATCCACGGATCTGCTGATCGCACCACTCGCTGATCGTTCGATGGCTCCGGATCCATCTCACGTCGTGCTCAAGACGACTGGGGACGATGGATGCGGCTCATGGATGTCAGATAGCTTGCGAAACAGCAAGAAGATGCGCTAGCACGTGCACTAGACGTCGACTGGTCGTCGACTGGTCGTCGACTGGTCGTTTGTATGTGGCAGTAAAATGATATGTCAGCTGTGGGATTTGAACCCACGCGTTCGAAAACATTACGACCTGAACGTAACCCCTTAGACCACTCGGGCAAACTGACGGGTTACTCACTACCAAACCCACAAACAACAAAATTACACATACAGACGTCGCTACGCACCAATGCATCACCACACACCCACTCACCACCCACCGCTTATACGCACCGACACAAACACGCTCCACACACGTCATCGCTCACACATTTGCCACAACCCTCCAAATACGTCAGACTCCACCTTCTCCTTCACTGCCTATTCCAGCTTGTTACCAGTCTTCTGGAACCCCAACGCGCGTTCACGAGGTGTCACCGACGCCAGATGCTACCTGCAAACGTCCATCGTGTTAGACTGATACACTGATCCACAGATCCACGGATCCACGGATCTGCTGATCGCACCACTCGCTGATCGTTCGATGGCTCCGGATCCATCTCACGTCGTGCTCAAGACGACTGGGGACGATGGATGCGGCTCATGGATGTCAGATAGCTTGCGAAACAGCAAGAAGATGCGCTAGCACGTGCACTAGACGTCGACTGGTCTGGACTGGTCGTTTGTATGTGGCAGTAAAATGATATGTCAGCTGTGGGATTTGAACCCACGCGTTCGAAAACATTACGACCTGAACGTAACCCCTTAGACCACTCGGGCAAACTGACGGGTTACTCACTACCAAACCCACAAACAACAAAATTACACATACAGACGTCGCTACGCACCAATGCATCACCACACACCCACTCACCCACCCACCGCTTATACGCACCGACACAAACACGCTCCACACACGTCATCGCTCACACATTTGCCACAACCCTCCAAATACGTCAGACTCCACCTTCTCCTTCACTGCCTATTCCAGCTTGTTACCAGTCTTCTGGAACCCCAACGCGCGTTCACGAGGTGTCACCGACGCCAGATGCTACCTGCAAACGTCCATCGTGTTAGACTGATACACTGATCCACAGATCCACGGATCCACGGATCTGCTGATCGCACCACTCGCTGATCGTTCGATGGCTCCGGATCCATCTCACGTCGTGCTCAAGACGACTGGGGACGATGGATGCGGCTCATGGATGTCAGATAGCTTGCGAAACAGCAAGAAGATGCGCTAGCACGTGCACTAGCACGTGCACTGGTCGTCGACTGGTCGTCGACTGGTCGTTTGTATGTGGCAGTAAAATGATATGTCAGCTGTGGGATTTGAACCCACGCGTTCGAAAACATTACGACCTGAACGTAACCCCTTAGACCACTCGGGCAAACTGACGGGTTACTCACTACACCAACCCACAAACAACAAAATTACACATACAGACGTCGCTACGCACCAATGCATCACCACACACCCACTCACCCACCCACCGCTTATACGCACCGACACAAACACGCTCCACACACGTCATCGCTCACACATTTGCCACAACCCTCCAAATACGTCAGACTCCACCTTCTCCTTCACTGCCTATTCCAGCTTGTTACCAGTCTTCTGGAACCCCAACGCGCGTTCACGAGGTGTCACCGACGCCAGATGCTACCTGCAAACGTCCATCGTGTTAGACTGATACACTGATCCACAGATCCACGGATCCACGGATCTGCTGATCGCACCACTCGCTGATCGTTCGATGGCTCCGGATCCATCTCACGTCGTGCTCAAGACGACTGGGGACGATGGATGCGGCTCATGGATGTCAGATAGCTTGCGAAACAGCAAGAAGATGCGCTAGCACGTGCACTAGACGTCGACTGGTCGTACTGTCGACTGGTCGTCGACTGGTCGTCGACTGGTCGTTTGTATGTGGCAGTAAAATGATATGTCAGCTGTGGGATTTGAACCCACGCGTTCGAAAACATTACGACCTGAACGTAACCCTTAGACCACTCGGGCAAACTGACGGGTTACTCACTACCAAACCCACAAACAACAAAATTACACATACAGACGTCGCTACGCACCAATGCATCACCACACACCCACTCACCCACCCACCGCTTATACGCACCGACACAAACACGCTCCACACACGTCATCGCTCACACATTTGCCACAACCCTCCAAATACGTCAGACTCCACCTTCTCCTTCACTGCCTATTCCAGCTTGTTACCAGTCTTCTGGAACCCCAACGCGCGTTCACGAGGTGTCACCGACGCCAGATGCTACCTGCAAACGTCCATCGTGTTAGACTGATACACTGATCCACAGATCCACGGATCCACGGATCTGCTGATCGCACCACTCGCTGATCGTTCGATGGCTCCGGATCCATCTCACGTCGTGCTCAAGACGACTGGGGACGATGGATGCGGCTCATGGATGTCAGATAGCTTGCGAAACAGCAAGAAGATGCGCTAGCACGTGCACTAGACGTCGACTGGTCGTCGACTGGTCGTCGACTGGTCGTTTGTATGTGGCAGTAAAATGATATGTCAGCTGTGGGATTTGAACCCACGCGTTCGAAAACATTACGACCTGAACGTAACCCCTTAGACCACTCGGGCAAACTGACGGGTTACTCACTACCAAACCACAAACAACAAAATTACACATACAGACGTCGCTACGCACCAATGCATCACCACACACCCACTCACCCACCCACCGCTTATACGCACCGACACAAACACGCTCCACACACGTCATCGCTCACACATTTGCCACAACCCTCCAAATACGTCAGACTCCACCTTCTCCTTCACTGCCTATTCCAGCTTGTTACCAGTCTTCTGGAACCCCAACGCGCGTTCACGAGGTGTCACCGACGCCAGATGCTACCTGCAAACGTCCATCGTGTTAGACTGATACACTGATCCACAGATCCACGGATCCACGGATCTGCTGATCGCACCACTCGCTGATCGTTCGATGGCTCCGGATCCATCTCACGTCGTGCTCAAGACGACTGGGGACGATGGATGCGGCTCATGGATGTCAGATAGCTTGCGAAACAGCAAGAAGATGCGCTAGCACGTGCACTAGACGTCGACTGGTCGTCGACTGGTCGTTTGTATGTGGCAGTAAAATGATATGTCAGCTGTGGGATTTGAACCCACGCGTTCGAAAACATTACGACCTGAACGTAACCCTTAGACCACTCGGGCAAACTGACGGGTTACTCACTACCAAACCCACAAACAACAAAATTACACATACAGACGTCGCTACGCACCAATGCATCACCACACACCCACTCACCCACCCACCGCTTATACGCACCGACACAAACACGCTCCACACACGTCATCGCTCACACATTTGCCACAACCCTCCAAATACGTCAGACTCCACCTTCTCCTTCACTGCCTATTCCAGCTTGTTACCAGTCTTCTGGAACCCCAACGCGCGTTCACGAGGTGTCACCGACGCCAGATGCTACCTGCAAACGTCCATCGTGTTAGACTGATACACTGATCCACAGATCCACGGATCCACGGATCTGCTGATCGCACCACTCGCTGATCGTTCGATGGCTCCGGATCCATCTCACGTCGTGCTCAAGACGACTGGGGACGATGGATGCGGCTCATGGATGTCAGATAGCTTGCGAAACAGCAAGAAGATGCGCTAGCACGTGCACTAGACGACTGGTCGTCGACTGGTCGTCGACTGGTCGTCGACTCGTCGTGGTCGTTGTATGTGGCAGTAAAATGATATGTCAGCTGTGGGATTTGAACCCACGCGTTCGAAAACATTACGACCTGAACGTAACCCTTAGACCACTCGGGCAAACTGACGGGTTACTCACTACCAAACCCACAAACAACAAAATTACACATACAGACGTCGCTACGCACCAATGCATCACCACACACCCACTCACCCACCCACCGCTTATACGCACCGACACAAACACGCTCCACACACGTCATCGCTCACACATTTGCCACAACCCTCCAAATACGTCAGACTCCACCTTCTCCTTCACTGCCTATTCCAGCTTGTTACCAGTCTTCTGGAACCCCAACGCGCGTTCACGAGGTGTCACCGACGCCAGATGCTACCTGCAAACGTCCATCGTGTTAGACTGATACACTGATCCACAGATCCACGGATCCACGGATCTGCTGATCGCACCACTCGCTGATCGTTCGATGGCTCCGGATCCATCTCACGTCGTGCTCAAGACGACTGGGGACGATGGATGCGGCTCATGGATGTCAGATAGCTTGCGAAACAGCAAGAAGATGCGCTAGCACGTGCACTAGACGTCGACTGGTCGTCGACTGGTCGTCGACTGGTCGTTTGTATGTGGCAGTAAAATGATATGTCAGCTGTGGGATTTGAACCCACGCGTTCGAAAACATTACGACCTGAACGTAACCCTTAGACCACTCGGGCAAACTGACGGGTTACTCACTACCAAACCCACAAACAACAAAATTACACATACAGACGTCGCTACGCACCAATGCATCACCACACACCCACTCACCCACCACCGCTTATACGCACCGACACAAACACGCTCCACACACGTCATCGCTCACACATTTGCCACAACCCTCCAAATACGTCAGACTCCACCTTCTCCTTCACTGCCTATTCCAGCTTGTTACCAGTCTTCTGGAACCCCCAACGCGCGTTCACGAGGTGTCACCGACGCCAGATGCTACCTGCAAACGTCCATCGTGTTAGACTGATACACTGATCCACAGATCCACGGATCCACGGATCTGCTGATCGCACCACTCGCTGATCGTTCGATGGCTCCGGATCCATCTCACGTCGTGCTCAAGACGACTGGGGACGATGGATGCGGCTCATGGATGTCAGATAGCTTGCGAAACAGCAAGAAGATGCGCTAGCACGTGCACTAGACGTCGACTGGTCGTCGACTGGTCGTCGACTGGTCGTTTGTATGTGGCAGTAAAATGATATGTCAGCTGTGGGATTTGAACCCACGCGTTCGAAAACATTACGACCTGAACGTAACCCCTTAGACCACTCGGGCAAACTGACGGGTTACTCACTACCAAACCCACAAACAACAAAATACACATACATACGTCGAACCACCCCCCCACGTCGCCCATGCACCACACACCCACTCACCCACCAACGCTTATACGCACCGACACAAACACGCTCCACACACGTCATCGCTCACACATTTGCCACACCCTCCAAATACGTCAGACTCCACCTTCTCCTTCACTGCCTATTCCAGCTTGTTACCAGTCTTCTGGAACCCCCAACGCGCGTTCACGAGGTGTCACCGACGCCAGATGCTACCTGCAAACGTCCATCGTGTTAGACTGATACACTGATCCACAGATCCACGGATCCACGGATCTGCTGATCGCACCACTCGCTGATCGTTCGATGGCTCCGGATCCATCTCACGTCGTGCTCAAGACGACTGGGGACGATGGATGCGGCTCATGGATGTCAGATAGCTTGCGAAACAGCAAGAAGATGCGCTAGCACGTGCACTAGACGTCGACTGG